>PVKC010039617.1:0-12495 GCA_004027635.1 Crocidura indochinensis | reverse complement strand
CCCCGGCCCGACCCTCAGCACCCTCGGGCTGGAAGCCGGGGCTGGTGGCGGGCGCGGGGCTGCGCAACGTGGGCAACAGCTGCTACGCGAACGCGGCCCTGCAGTGCCTGACCTACACGCCGGGGCTGGCCAGCTGGGCCCTGCGGCGGCGTGGGGGCGTCGGGGCGTGCGCGCGAAGTCCGGCGTGCGGGCTGTGCCTGGTGGGGGCGCACGTGTCGCGCGCGCTGCGGCGTCCGGGGGCCGTGCTGGAGCCTCGCAGGGCGCTGCTGGCCGGCTTCCCCGCGGGGCGGCAGGGCGACGCGCACGAGTTCCTGCTGGCCACCGTGGCGGCGCTGCGCGAGGGCTGCGCGGAGGCGGCGCGGGGCGCGGGCCCCGACGTGCGCGGGCTGTTCGGCGGCTGGCTGCGCTCGCGCCTGCGCTGCCTGCGCTGCCGCGCCGCGTCGGACACGCTGGAGCCCTTCGTGGACCTGGCGCTGGACGTGGGCGCGGCGGCCAGCGTGCCGCGGGCCCTGGAGGCGCTGGCGCGGCCCGAGGTGCTGGCGGGCGCCGACGCCCCGCTGTGCGGCCGCTGCGGGCAGCGCGCGCCCGCCTCCAAGGCGCTCTCGGTGCACCGGCCCGCGCGCGTCCTGCCGCTGCTGCTGCGCCGCTTCTGCGCGGACGGCGGCCCGGCCAAGCTGGCCACGGCCGTGGCCTACCCGGCCGAGCTGGACCTGGGCGCCTGCCTGTCCGCGGGCGCTGCGGCGCCGCCGCGCTACGAGCTCTACGCGGTCCTGGTGCACGTCGGCGCCTCCTGCCTGGCCGGCCACTACCTGAGCTACGTGCGGGCGGCCGGCGGACAGTGGTTCCGCATGGACGACGCGCGCGTGGCCGCCTGCGCCGCCGCCGAGGCCCTGGGCCAGCAGGCCTACGTGCTCTTCTACCGGCAGAAGCCCGCGGGGGACTGCGACGGCGACGGCTGGAGCTGGCCCGACCACGACGAAGAACACGACGACGACGACGACGACGACGGGGAGGCGGACGACGAGGCCCCGGACTGCCCCGAGCGCGACCCAGTCCCCTGGCAGGCCGGGCCCCCGCCGCCCGACGCCGAGGAGACCCCCGAGGAGACCCTCCTCGGCCTAGACCAGTGGCGGCAGCTGCAGGAGCAGAGTCGGCCCAAGGGGCAGCTGGCCCCCAGGAAGGCTCCGGCCATGCTGCCCGCCCACGCCGTCCTCATCCACGGGGCCAGGAAGGCCCTCGAGCCCGCCGCCGCTGCCCCCCGGCTCCTGCGCCGCTGCCAGCAAGAGGAAAGGCAGGAAAGGCCGCAGGGCCCTGCTGGAGTGGCAGTCCCCTGGGACCTACCGCCTCTGAGACCAGAGACCCCTCGCTCTGGCCGGGCTCTTGGACGTGGAGAGCACCTGGCCCTGCCGCAGTATCCTGTCCGGGCCTGGCTCCTGCATGAGAGATCTCCCTGGTCAGGCCCTGGACTGCCGGGCTGCGGCCTTCTTTTTTTTGTTTTTGTGTTTGTTGTTTGTTTGTTTTTTGTTTTTGGGTCACACCCGGCAGTGCTCAGGGATTACTCCTGGCTCCATGCTCAGAAATTGCTCCTGGCAGGCACGGTGGACCATAGGGGGCACTACGATTCCAACCGATGACCTTTTGCATGAAAGGCAAACACCTTACCTCCAAGCTATCGCCTCCCCCCAGGGACTTTCCAGGACTCAATGAAGACTGAGCACTTCTCGTGACTCAAGCCTAAGACTTTTTATCAAATGTCATTGTTTTCGAGTTGCGTTGTATGAAATTTATGAAGTTTTCATTTTTAGCTGTTTCTAAGACTTTTCATCAAATGTTACTTTTTTCTAGTATTTTTTGTGTATGATTTAATAAAGTTTAATTTTTAGCTGTTTCTAAGACTTTTCATCAAATCTCATTGTTTTCGAGTTGCGTTGTGTGAAATTCAATAAAGTTTTAATTTCTAGCTGTTTTTGAGACTTGTCATCAAATGTTATTTTTTTCAAGTTTCGTGGTGTGAAATGTAATTTAATAAAGTTTCCATTTTTAGCCTGTTTTGGTGTCATTTTCCTGTTCCTAGATTTGGAAGTCGGTTTCAGGGCAGTTTCCCACAGAGCTCAGGATTGACTCCTCACTCTGTGCTCTGCGGTGATCCGTGTTTGGCCCTTGGGGCAGTGTTTGAGGGCAAGTTCTGATCTCTACCCAACCCCCCTCCTACCGTGACACACACACACACACACACACACACACACACACACACACACACACACACCAATTGTTCCACTCTGTCCTGACTCCATTGCAAACAGCACAAACAGTTCCTCCTGACATGGCCACACCCCCACTCTGATCCCTCTGATATGGCCTAAGATCTTCCCATTGGGGCCTGGAAAGGAGTTTGGAACCATGGTGTCCGGTCCTACCTAGTCCTTAAGATGCCCCAGAAGAATGTGCCAAGAGTGGGATTCTTCTGGGGCATCTTAAGGACTAGGTAGGACCGGACACCATGGTAAGAAGAATGTGCCAAGAGTGGGATTCTGGGGCCCGGGAGATAGCATGGAGGTAAGGCGTTTGCCTTTCATGCAAAAGGTCATCGGTTCGAATCCTGGTGCCCCATATGGTCCCCCGTGCCTGCCAGGAGCAATTTCTGAGAGTGGAGCCAGGAGTGGCCCCTGAGCACTGCCGGGTTTGACCCAAAAACAAACAAAAACAAAACAAAACAAAAAAAAGAGTGGGATTCTATTGGGACTCCGGGAACTGCAGAACCTGTCAGGACATTCTAGAATGCTTGCTGTAGAGCAGCCTGGAGGAGAAAGTACTTCAGGCCCCCCCTCCTAGTTCCTGTGGGGGATGTATTTGGTTGTTCCTTCTAGCCTTTCCTTAGGGCCTGTCTGAGGAGTGGGTCTTCCAGGGGATGATGTGAACTCTGGTCTCCCTGGTGATTTCTCTCTTGGGGAGGACATAGCAGAAGATGGAGGATGCACTGGGGGGATGGGGACACTCCTGGGAACTGGAACATAGCACTAGGACAAGGCTGGTCTTTCCCTGCCAAAACTGCACTTGGTAGGCTTTGGGGCTGGGCACCCAACCCCTCTGGTCCTTGGGGCTTTCTCTGGGGTATGTGCTCATGATTCCTACTGGGGCTTTCTGGGTGCCTAGGGAGTTTGGGGGATTCATCTGCTTCAGCTCAGTGAGCAGAGTTGTGGGGCACTTGTGACCCTAGAACCCACATGGGACCACTACCAGTTCTCATGGGCTAGACCCTCCATCCCAGAGAGCCTGGTTGAAGAGCAGGGATCCTGGAACCATGGGGTCAGATGTAATGATCCTGGAGAGCCTTGGCAGGGAGGCCTTTCAAGGCCAGTGCTTTGATGTGTTTGAGGAACTCCCAGCTGTGCTTTGGGCTTCCTTCGGGCTCTGGCCACTGGGATCACTCCTGGCAGTTTGGGTGTTTATGGGTTTTTGGAAGTTGAGCTAGCCTATGTATATATGAAAGCATTTCTATAAAATTATTATCTCTGGGGTTGGAGAGATAGCATGAATGTAGGGAGTTTGCCTTGCATGCAGAAGGATGGTAGTTCGAATCCCCGCATCCCATATGGTCCCTGAGCCTGCCAGGAGCGATTTGTGAGCATATAGCCAGGAGTAAGCCCTTAGCACTGCCGGGTGTGACCCCAAAACCAAAAAATGAAAAAAAGATTATCTCTGCCTGTTGTCCCACCTTTACCTTCCAAGTGGAGGCACTGTTGAGAGCCTAATAAATAGTCTTGGAGCGAGGTGCTCAGAACCATCTTGTAAATTCTACCTCTGTGTGCCAGGAATCAATCCCCCATTGACTTAGAGCAATGCACGCACTCTGAGCACAGCTCTAGGACCAATCTTCACCTTCCCAGGCCATCCTGTTCCTTTATCCTTACATGCACTGCAGCACACCTTAGGGACTTGGTGGTCCATCTCTTCCTAGTCTGCGTCTACTCTGCCATCTTGGAAGTCATTGTGTTGGGGCCGACACTGCTGTGCCTGCTCCTGATTCTGTGCTCAAAATTCCTGATCTGGCTCTTCTCTCCTCCTCTCTGCTGAGCCGATCTACAGACCGGGACCCCCACCGGTAGATGGTCTCACTCGACCCACGTGGGACCAATTGAGCCGTGTGATTGGGGAGCCCAGAAACATAAAGACCACCATCGGCCATGCCTCTGCCTCTTCTCTCCTCCTCTCTGCTAAGCCGATCTATGGACCGTAACCTCTCCAGTCCCGTACCCAAAAAGCGCAGCTGTGGAGCGAAGCCCCTGAATTCCATATCAGCAAAGGGACTTAGGTGAATTCTGTTTATGGGTGATCGTCCTCCCACTGTAACTTTACCTTGTCCTCTCTCTTTGCATCTTTGTTCTCATAATTAAAAATAAAAATTAAAAAAAATTCCTGATCTGGTTTCTCTCAGTGCCCAGGGAGTTTAGGGGACTCAGCCACATTAGCAAAGGGAGGGCAGGGTGGATGACACACCAGGATCCCTTTTGCCACAGCCTGTCTCCTGGGTTAGACCCACCATCCCATGGAGCCAGGTCCTGGCAGGGTTGCAGGCACAGGAATTTGGACACACAGGGGGAGGGAGAATTGAGCCCTCACAGCCCTGGGCTCAGAGACCTTTCAAGACAGGTGCTTTGATGTGGTTGAGTCCCCCACCTCCAGCTGAGCTTGGGTTTATCCTTGGTATCTGTCCTCAGGGATCACTCCTGACACTGGGGGAAATGGGAATTCCTCATAGCCCTACCCAGAAGCATTTCCAGCCTGCAATTTTAGTCTATTCTGCAGAGAATTTGAAGCCTTTGGATTGGCTTTGAGCAAACCAGGAACCATGGGGGAGATTCCTCAGGGCTTTGGGAATTGGGTAAGCAGTAGAGACTGACAGGGTCCTGTGGGAAGCTCCAATTTGGCAACCTGAACTGGATGTCCAGGTGTTTCATTTCTAGCTCCTCACACCCTTCTAGGCATCATCAATATGCTGGCAACTACAGGGACCTACATCATGCCTGACGTGGCCTCGGCCTTATTAATGTGCTCATCTATGGCCAAAGCTGGTGGCTTCTCCTGGGGGATCCACTGAGTTTGCTTCCTTTCATGGGTGCTGGCATCCATGTACCCATCATAATGTCCTTCTCGGTGGCTTGTCTCAGCCTCTGACCTCCTCAGCTTCATTTGGGCCTGGCTGCAGAGTCATTTGGTATCTTGCACATCTTTTGTGGGTGCTCAGAACCTTACCTCTCCAACTGAGGTATTCACAGACCTCCAAGGTCACAGGTGCTGAGATATCACTGCTGCTTCCAAGGCCTCAACTGCTTGACTCAAGAGCTTTTGCTCTTTTTTTTTGCTGTTGTCTGATTTGGGAGCAATATCCAATTCTGCTTATTCCAGGGTCTTACTCCTGACTTTACTCAGGGCAGCTTCTGTGCTGGGACGCGAACCCAGGTTATCAGTGTGCATACTATTTCTTGATGTGGTCCACTATCTTTCTGATCATTCCCTGAAAAGGAAAACCTTTACATCTTGTCTCCTGCACCCTTTTATTCATTCTCCAGTTTGGTAACGAATGTTTTATGATCATGCATGAAATCTGGCATCTTACATTTCCCAGCCCACAAATTCCCCATTTCACACCCATTTGCCTCAAGAGACTTTGCCAAGGAGCAGAACTTACAGCTGTTTCTGGTCTGACTAGACTTGCTATTGAGCTGGACTCCAATGGGTTTCAAGGTCAGGGTTCCTTCATTGAGCCTGCTTTGGGGAAGCTTCTAGAAGACTCTGAGAGAACTACAGCAAAAGTTCTGTTGCTCTCAGTGGCAGAAAAAGACAAGGAGACAGAACGTGGACTTGTGTGATGAGATTGCTTCTGGCATGACACAGTCAAGGTGGACCTTGCCATGTGTGTCCAACGCCCTATCCTGTCTCTCTGATCCACTGGAATCAATGCTCTGCTATGACTGAAGATGTTTTGTGGTTTGTCAGGGAAGGGTTCAGAGCACATAACACTCAAGAAGGAGGTCCAGAGCAGAAAGTTGTGTCTAGCTCAGGAACCACCTCCTAGATGGTCCCTCTTAGACAGATGAGCAGGCCACCTCTCTACCTCATCCCGAATTCCATCTGGAGAGAGTTGAAGACTCAGAGAGGCTGAGAGTGATGCTGAAGTACAAATTCCAGAGTGAATCCTGAGCATAGAACTAAGAGTTAGCCCTGAGCACAGAGCCAGGAGCAAGCCCTGAGTGATAGCTCAGCCCACAATAAGCCCAGCATCCACTCATTTATTTCTTTTGGATTTGGAAGCCAGCCCTAATCTGTGCCTCCCAGAGTTGTGCTCGGGGTTCACTCTGGGCTTTGTAGTTGGGCCTCACTCTCAGTTTCTTCTAGTTGGGTCTTGGATGGGGGTTCTATATTATGCCAGAGACTCAAAAAATGGGTCAGTTGCATACAAGACACATGACAGAGACCTTGTCTTTACCTAGTCTGATTTACACATTTTCATTAAACACTCATGACAGCCTCTTGGTCTGAGGGTTTTTTAAATTTTTGGGCGGAGGTTGGGGGCCTCATCCAGTGGTGCCCAGGGGTCTTTCTTGACTCTCTGCTCCAATATTACTTCTGGCAATTCTCAGGACTCCATATGGATGCTGGGACTTGAACCTGGGTCAGCAGTGTGCAAAACAAATGCCTTTCCTGCTGTGTTATCCTTCTGGCTCCTGAAATCTGTGTTTTAGTGATGAGTCCCCTGGGTTGCTGGGCTTTGGGTCTGCTCTGCCTCCTGGTGGTCCCACAACATACAGAACCTCCAGGAAACAGGCACTGGCACCTCCTGACTCTGCTCAGGGATCACACCTGACTCTCATGTCCAATTCCCAGATTCAGGTGCTAGTGAGGACTCTCAGCCCTGCTTGCATCCAGGATGCCCTGACTTGAACCTTTTTGCTTTCCACCCCTCAAGCTTACCAAGACCAGGTTGTCATACTTGAGAGGCCTGTGTGAGTTTACAGTAAAACAGGGACTCAAATCTTCCATTGGGGAATAGCAACCCCCAGCAGCTTACTTCTTTTATTTTTTATATCGCAGACCTAAGCTTGTTTAGGGGAATATTCTGAGTGGAAGGGGGTAGGAGCATTGGCACATTTCTTTCTCAAAAATATTGCCGTAGGGCCAGACAGAGCAATAGCATGGCAGAAGGGCATTTGCCTTGTACACTACCTATGCAATTTCTGTCCCCAGCATCCTATATGGCTCCCAGAACTTGCCAGGACTAATCCCTGAGTGTCACCAGGTGTGGAACCAAAACCAAAAAACAACAAACAAAAAAGGCCAGTTTCCCCTTTGTATATGGCATTAGGCACTTGCCCAAAGAGGCCCCCTTTGAAGGAAATCAACTGGAACCACACTGGAACCAGAAGCCTGTGATGGCACAGGACAGTGAGTCTGGCAGGAATGCCAAGAAATTTCGGCAAGAAAGACAGTGCAGGGATTAGGTGCTTGCCCTGCATGCAGACAATTCTGCTTCAAATCCCCAGCACTAAACCAGGAACGATCCCTGAGCTCAAAAACAGGAGCAACCCGTGACCACTGCCAGGGCCAACCCAACCCTCCACACCTCCCACTATAAAACGTCAAGTCATTTTAAGGGGTTCAAATTTTTCCATCCGTATTTTATTTGTTTAAAGATGAGCAATGGTTGAGATTGTCTAGCAATTACTCAAATGCACAGGAGAAATCCTCACACTCTCATGACCGGAAAATAGCTCTCTCTGCAAGGACGCTTGCTGCCACTCTAAACTTTATTTCAGCAAGACTCTCCTCACCATATAAAATCTTCGGAGTCAAGTTATCTGTGAGGAGGGTTGTATTAATAAGGATGCAAACAGACAGCCTTGGCAACTTCCATTTAGCAAAGGGGAGAAAGATGTGAATTCAGTGATGGAAAAACCCTGAGTTCTGTGGAGACAAATTCTAAAACACGAAGATGAAAACCCATGCCAGGTGTTAGGCACCTGTAGGGAATTTGGAGGACTCAACACTGTGAAGGTGAGTAGTTGTGACACCAGGAAATCACACAGAACTACATCAGTGTGTCTTGAATTAGATCTTCCACCCCAGGAAGCAGGTCCTGGGGGCACATGGGATCTGAACAGACAAGGGTGGTAAAGGGGATCTCCCAGTGTACATGCTTGTGAGGCTTTCCAATCCAGCATTTTTAGACTATTTCCAGCCAACAAATATTTTTTTGAATTGGCATTGTGGATACCCAGGTACTTAGGGGACAATGGAATGGAATGCCTGCCTGTCTTTTCTGGATGCCAACCCGTTGAATAGTGGGTTATGCATTTCACAATTCCCAGTGAGGGAGAGGGATCTCCATGCCCCAAGTCCAGGAAGGACGAGACGCAGGTCTGGCAGCAGTTCCCACACAGAAAATAATCCACACACAGTTGGGTAGGAACAGCAGGCCAGAGACCCACACTGAAAGCTGTTCACCCACAGTGAGTCGCTCTACCATGTGGAACCACCAGCCAAGATGGCAGCTTCTCCTCCAGGCCTCCAAAGCAGTCTTTATTGGGAAAAACAAAGCCCACTCCCAAAGGGAGGGGAAAAAGATAGTTGAGGAGGCAATGGGGAAATATCCTTTTAACAAGAAAACCAAAGGAACCAATGAAGAGACATCTAATTAGAAGCAATATGAGAACCAATCCAAAGACCAACACCAACCTAGTTGACATTTAATGTAGCTGGCCTTCCTTCCCGGTTATTGTAAATTTTGGTGGTGGTGATTGGTGTTTGATTCCAAATCCAGCTTTAGCCTCTGCTCTTTCGTTTTTTTTTTTTTTATAATTAACACCGATTTTTCAAGTTATTCCTAATACAGTCTTTTAAGACTTTAAATATTCAAGTTCTAATCCCACTACCTAGGTGACCATCCCTAGACCAATGGCCCCAATTTATGACCCATCATCCTAGCCTTCCTCCTTTTAGGAACAATCAAACTTATTTCATAGTCTTTGTTAAAACAGTAAGGCAAATGGACGTATCAATTAGATTATTGGGGCTGGAGTGATCATACAGCTGGTATTACACTTGTGTTGAATGTGGCCAAGTGGGGGTCATGCCTAGTATTTCAGATTGCCAGTCAAATCCTGTTAGGAGCCAAACTCTGCTTGCAGAGTCTGGAGTGAGCCCTGAGAACAAACACTGGTGTGGTCCCTAAACAAAATTCAAACAAAACTTAGATGAGCAAATTCCATTGTAAATAATCTCTCTCTCTCTCTCTCTCTCTCTCTCTCTCTCTCTCTCTCTCTCTCTCTCTCTCTCTCTCTCCATGCTGTTACAAAAGTCAGTGTCTGAGGATTGGCTGGGCCGTGATTGGTGCTACTTGAGCTTCTGTGTTCCCGTTTAGACTCACTGACTTCTCTGTATCTTCACCATCTAATTCACTATGATACTACTGGGCTGACAGTACTACAAAATTTGAAGTGTCCCTCTGTGTGGCCACAAACAGCGATGTGGCCCAAGATTTATAGATCTGAAACAGATTTGAGGTTTGGCAGTTTGACAAGGTTAAGTCCTGAAGCTGGGCCCTTTTGGCTCAGTGAGTAGCTTCGGTCAGGTGAGGGACTTGGCTGTCTTGGCTCTGTGTCGAAAGAGATTTGAGTGAAGGCAGTTTTGCAGGTTGGCAAATGGAGTTTTCAGAGATGCTGAAAGAGCATGTAGAGTGATCAGGAGAAAACCTGCCTCCTAAGCAGCATTACTGCATCGCACAGGATTATGTCTGGAGGCAGGTAAGCTATTAGCACAGACCTTGATCGAAATGTTGCATGGGATACTGGGTAATGATTCATCTGATCTCTGTGGGGGCAGAATATGAGAAATTGAAAAAACATCTGGGCAGGGTGGGTCCCATGTGGACCGGGACATGAGGCTTCTTTTTTTGGTTCCATAAAAGTCCTAAATAGACTCTTTCTTTGGGCTCCATTTCCTAAGAGCTCCACACAGCTCTGGGAATTCTCATCTGTGAATCTTCTCATGAGGATAATAAGATCTATTTGTGTGGTGGTTCTTGACCTCTAGTGAGTGACACTGTCATAGAATCCAGCTAGACTGATTTCTTGCAAGGGCTTCTGTATTTCTGTTTTGTTTGTTTGTTTGTTTTTGTTGTTGTTTTGGTTTTTGGGCCACACCGGTGGCGCTCAGGGGTTACTCTTGGCTATTCGCTCAGAAGTCGCTCCTGGCAGGCACGGGGGACCATATGGGGGAACCGGGGGATCGAACCGTAGTCCATCCTAGGTTAGTGCAGGCAAGGCAGGCACCAAATCTCCAGTGCCACCGCCCATCCCCATGGGCTTCTATATTCCTGACCCAGGAATAATGTGTTGGTTGTGGTAGAGAAACATCCATTTCCCTTTCTTCCTTCAGCAAACAAAAGGAAAGGCTTGGGGATGGGAAGGGAGTGATAGGCATGAAACCCTTCAGTAACAATATTCCAAAGTGCCTAAAAGAGGGGTGGAAGTAGAACGATGGGAGGGAAACTGGGGAATTGGTGACAGGAAATGAACACTGGTGCAGGGGTGGATGTTGGAACAGTGTATGAGTGAAATTCAACTACCAACAACTTTTTTGTTTATTTGTTTGTTTTGGGGTCATACCCGGTGATGCTCAGGGGTTACTCTCAGAAGTCGCTCTTGGCAGGCTTGGGTGACCATATGGGATCCCAGCAATCAAACCGGAGTCTGTCTGGGGTTTCTGTGTACAAGGCAAGTGCCCCTTTGCTGTACTATCTCTCTGCCCCCCTCCAACTACCAACAACTTTTTAATTCTGTATCTTGTTATTTTTTTGGGGGGGTTACACCCAGCAGCTCTCAGGGGTTACTCCTGGCTCTACACTCAGAAATCACCCCTGGCAGGTATGGGGGACCATATGGGATGCTGGGATTCAAACCACCATACTGCTGTATGCAAGGCAAATGCCCTTCCTCCATGCTATCTCTCTGCCCCCCTTAACTCTGTATCTTATGGTGATTTAATATTAATAATAACAAACAACAACAACAATAACAATAATAAAACAAAGGCAGAGTTGTCATGGAGACTGGGGAGAGGACTACCCCCTTAAAGTTTCCAGCTGTGCATCCCTGGAATGAAACTATTTTCCCAGAACCTCCTGACGACCTTATTCTGTCAAGGTCAGAGAGTTCCAAGGATGGGTTCTGTGATGGCTGTAAAAGGAAATCATTGAATTTTCTGTCCACTTAGCAGAATCTTTGGTAATGATAGGCAAATTAGGCCTATCATTAGGCCTAATCATTAGGCCTAATGATAGATTAATGATAGGCATTATTTATGGAGCCTTTTGGAAGCTCAGCAGTTTATGGAGTAGATATGAAGAAAGGAGATGCTTTTTCATCTCCTAAAAAGACGTGAAACAACTCTTGCTTTGAATCTTAAAGGCAGAATCCTGGTTTCACCAGTGAGAAAATTCATACTAACATTTCAGCCCTTTGATTTGTGTGTGTGTGTGTGTGTGTGTGTGTGTGTGTGTGCGCGCACGTGAGCGCATGCCCCAAGTGAGGTATTACTTCAGAGTTAAAATTTGTTTTACCCATTGTAAAACCCAGAGCAAAAAAACCATCTTATTAAAATGCTGTAAGTTCATCCATGTGGGATTTGGGTGAAAGAAACTTTGGACAAGTCACTGCAGATGTGCAATGAAAACAGAAAATGAATTTACCGTCCTAATGGGAACATGACAAGCAGATAAATTAGTCTCCAGGTAATCTGATATTGGAAAAGAGTCTCTGGTGAAATATGAGCAAAGATTGAAAGAGAGAGTTACACAAGTGTCTGGCATCTGTCCAGGCCATTTATCATTTAAAAATGACTGGGACTGGGTCTGGATGAATAGGACAGTGGGGAGGGCATCTATCTTTCACGTGGGCAACCTGGGTTCTATTCTTAATGCTCCATAGCATCCCCCAAACTGCCATAAGTGAGTCCTGAATCCAAACTAAGGAATAAGCTCTGAGAACTGATGGATGTGACCCCAAAACAAAAATAAAATGATTGGGACCAGGGTTGGGGATACAGGTCAAGGTCTCTTGCATGTCCTTGCTTAGAGTTGAATCCCGAACATGGCACAAAGACCCTTGAACACCCTCAAGGAGCACTCCTGAGTACAGAGCTAGGAATAGCCCCTGAGTACTATGGAATATGGCCCAGTTCCCTCACCCAAAGAAATTAAAGTGAAATAAATAAATAAATAATTATGGGTACAGAAGAGGTGAGAGAACACTAAGCTGGTCATGCATGTTGCTGGCTATGTTTTGATATCTGGCACCTCACATGGTGCTTTGAGCACCACCAGGAGTGATCCTTGAGCACAGAAATGAAAACACTGGGTCTGGAATGATGTTATGGCACTTAGGGTGCTTACCTTGCATGCAGCCTACCTGGGCTCAATCCCCAGTATCCTATATACTC
>PVKC010039616.1:0-12500 GCA_004027635.1 Crocidura indochinensis | reverse complement strand
AGCCTGCTCTTTCCTAAAAATAGTCCTTCTCATAAACTATTTAGGAAGGCTCACCATCAGGAACACAATCTGTAGCCAATAGGAGCTCTGTGGCAGTTAGTACAAGTAGACCCAAGGGCAGAGCCAAGGCCAAGGCTCTGTTCACTTCTATTCACTTTGGGGACAGGCAGGCATATCAGAATTGGGCTGATCTGGGGCCGCAGAAGTGGCGCAAGCATAGGTTGTTTGTCTTGCACGTGCTGACCTAAGACAGACTGCGGTTCCATCCCCCAGTGTCCCATATAGTCCCCCAAATCAGGAGCAATTTCTGAGTGAATAACCAGGAGTAACCCTCGAGTGTCACCAGGTGTGGTCCAAAAAGCAAAAAGAAAAAAATAGAATTGGGCTGATGGAAAGGGATTAGGCAGTGTGCGCATGCTTGTCTACCTATATGTAAATATGAACATGAATATGTATATAAGGGTCAGAAATGTATTTGTATGGATGTACATATGCTTGGATGTATGTGCATCTGTGTGTGACTACATGTCTCTGTGTGTGCACATAGAAATGTTTGGGGTGCATGGTTATGTAGCTGTATGGTTGCATGCGTGTTTGAGTATATGTATGTGGATGAGTATGAGTATGTGAATATCTAACTGCATGGGTATATGTGTGTATGATATGTAACTCTGAGTGCATATATATGCATGAATGCTCAATGAGCATGTGCATGCTTATGGGTGGGTGTGCATGTATGTGGTAATATGCACTGGTGATATGTATATGTTTGCATACATATGTATAGCTGTGAATGCGGGCATGCATGGGGTATGTTCACATATATAAGTGTTGATGAATGTGCATATATATATGGGTATGTGTGTTTTTACATACATGCATATGTGCATGGGTGTCTTCACATGTAAATGTTTGTGTACATGGAATAATATGTTCACAGCTCTTTCCATAAAGATTTACAAGTATTATTTCTTTATTAAACATGGTACCTGCAATGTCCTCACTCTGCAACTGGTAGGCATAAATATGTGTCCTCATTACTTAATTTAGACAGATCTAGTTGTCTCACAGTCATGTAGTACATATCTAATGCACTTTTTAAAAATAATTGACTCCCTCCTCCCTAGGGACCCAAGAAATGTGTGACTACAGCAATCCAAGGCTCATATGGGGCATAAGTAGAAGGAATCTTGGTTCTCCATTCAAACATATTTCAATCCCACTATTAATGCATTATTCCTATAAAGCCAGAGTGACAGTAGAACATGTAGGGTGTTGGCTTTGAACATGGCCTACCTGTGTCAGATTCCTGGAATCCTAAATTGTCCCCTGAGAACTTCCAGGAGTAATTCTTAAGAACAAAGCCAGGAGAAACCCCTGAGCATTGTTGATTGTGGCCCAAAATCAAAAATAAAACAGTGTCAAACCTAGGGTTCCATCAGACTTAATATTAGTTGTCATCACCAAATGCCTCTCTGGAATGCCAAATGCTCCATAAACCCTCATACCAATGGCAATCCAAAGAGCTGAAGTCTAGTTTTTGAGTGACGGGAAGGTTTATTTGGGAACCAGATTTGTCTATTCTCTCATCTTAATGTCTAAGTAAATAAGGGAGAAGTCTTTACTTTTTTGTCTCAGGTCCCAAGAAGGAGAAGTCACATGAATCTCAATGATTAGTCAGTGTACTCCCAGAGAAGTCAAACCAGGGATATAATACAGAGACAGAACAGATATTTTTATTATGAATTTCCTCACTCCTAGTCTATCAGGACCTGAGATGTATAGTCATCAAGATGAAGACTCAGTAGAGTTGTTGAAGTAATGTCCATTCTAAGTTTTAAGAATGAAGCTCAAGAGAGAAGGCAGAAATTCCATTTTCAAGGCCAAAAGGCTTAACACACAAGGATTGGTGTTTAAGTTCAAGTTCAAAGTCAAGAAAAGACCCTTCTGCCAACTTAACACCAGTCAGGTTAAAGTCTTCTCTCACTGGAGAGGTCAGCCTTTTGTTGTATTTGGGTCTATTTCAATTAGATGAATCCCACTCCCCAAAATGAAGAGCCATCTGCTTTTCTCAGTTGACATATCCAAATGTTCACCTCACAAAAATCTCCTTAAGTATGGGAATCATATTGGGTTAAATGTCTGGGCAACCCATGCCAGTTAAGCAAACACATCTGAAGTTACACATCCGAAGTCACATCTGAAGTTGTACAAGGGGTACAACCTACAACTAGGTAAAGAAGGACAAGGTAGAGCCATGTGATTTTTTGATGTCTTAGGGCAGCAGGGGAATTTGTTGCTATCATCTCTCTAATAATGGAAAAGTCTAAAAAGTCTAAAAGATGTGTACCCCAGACCAGATTAAGCTACATACAAGTGTACTTTGAAATCTCTTCTGACTGCTAGAGTCAAATCTAAAGCTCCAGCACTACCCTGAATTATAATTTTGCTGCATGCAACAGAGCTCACCCACAACTGGGTTCCCATAAGACTTTCTTTGCATCACAAACTTTTCCATCAGTTCCCTAAATCACCCCACATCTTCAACCCCAAACCTCTTTTGTCTCCCACCTCACTCCATTCACATACCCATCTATTTCCTCACTGAAACACACACCTCACACATTTATACACACAAACTACCTCCTACTTCTCTGCCTTTCCCCACCTATCCACCACCACTTATGACATCATAACTTAACCACCCCATGCAGTTCTGCTGGAGAGAACAGCATCTCTGTCTCTGCATCTCATGACCCCTGACTGTCCCAACACCAATTTTGCTCACATCAAAACTCACTAATCCTAATCCAAAGCTATCCTCTGCAGAAGCTGCCATTGTCTGCTCAAAGATCAGGCCTGCTTCCCTGGTTGACCCTCCCTAAACCTGAATCAGGACCTCCTCGTGTGGGCTTTTAGTCCTCCAAACCCAAACATCCTGGACATCTCCTGAGCACCTTCTGCCCAGCTCCAGGCTGCTTCCTAGAGCAATGCATGTCCCTGCAGAACCCTTCACCCCTAGAGAATGGTGTCACAAGCCATGCACCCCAATTTTGCCCTGCAGCTCTGATTGATCTTCCCAGATGAAATTCCAGGTTGCATAGTGCGCATGCAACCTGATTTGTCAGTTCCACAAATCCTCATTTACACAGATGTAACCAATCATGTATGTAGCAAGTGGCTTTGTAAGTGCATGGAGAAACTATCTTGAATGAAGAGATTTTTGTCACTGTCTTCACTGCCAAGAAGTCCAATAAAATATCAGCCCCAAGCATGCCACTAAGTGAGCTATAAAATGAAGAGCCATGATGAAAACTTCCTTCCTTCCTGGGAGATAGGGCCTCCTAGATGTGCTCAAAAGTTAATTCAGCCACTGGAAAACATAAGAGTCTTCATTAAACATATTGAATGAGAAGACAGCAGCATCACACTAGGGGCACTCCTGTACCCCCATTTTCCCTGCCTCAGGAGAAATTCTTGGCAGCCTAAGATTCCTTCCTCAGTCCAGAACTATCTTGTGCTCTTTAACAAAGCAGCAAATCTCACAACTGAGCAGGAACTCCAAGGCGTTTGCAGGTTCCCTGAGGGCAGGTTCCCTGAGTCTGAGTGGACAAGCTCCCTTTTCTCTCCTCTTCTGGAGAGGCACCAAGCAAGTTGCAGCTTCCAGACACCTGCATCCTGCCCCCAAACCTGGCTGCTAGTCTTAGCTTCTTATTATTAACCTAAAATCAAGTCCACTTTCCCAGAACCCCTCAGAGATGGAAATCCTATCTACCATTCCACATGTCCTTGCATTAGGTCCCAGCAGCTGAGTGGGAAGCAGGATTTATTTCTTTGAACTGGCAGAAAAATCTCTGTGCCTCCAGACTCTATAAAGGGACACCTGGGGGAAATGTCATAAAAGCATTCAATTCTGGGTAATTCTGGGTCAAATGCCTTGCGAGTTGCTCACACTTGCAGGATATACTACAAGGAAGCCTGATACCCAGAGAAGTTGGCAGCCAAGGAAGCTGTGACTGGAGGAGGGAAACAAGCCTGCCTGGAAATGTGGGAGTGATTCTTGGCTCCTCCTAAGTGAAGAAGTCCTTAAGACCGAGGAAAACTGCTTGAGAGACTTATGTTCTTATTGGTCCTGTATTTCTTGGAAGTCTTGTGGGACTCACATTGCTGCATTTCCCTGATGCTTTCTACCCCTGCTGTTGCTTTTTCTTCACTTCCTGGAGATAGTTATGACAAATTCCAGGTGGCCAAAGAGCAGGGGGAGACACACCCAGAGGTAAAGTCCTGGTGCTTTCATCTTCCAGCTCCCTGAGTTCTACCATATTGGCCCTCACATATCACAAATGGCAAGGGAGATAGTCCAATGGTCCAGGCTCATGCTTTGCATTCCCTGGGACATGGCACCATATGGCCCACCCTGGAGGCCCCTGAACACTGCCAGAATGTCCCAGGTAATTACTACTACCACATCTGTAGGCCTGCTATTGAACTATCTGACTTGTTTGGCCAAGAACACTGGGAGGGGTCCCTGGGTCCCAAAAAAGGTAAAGAAGAAAGAACTTAGGGCCCGTTGTTGGATAACACTTACTTCATCACAGGCTCTAATCTTTGGCCTGTCCTGATACCAAGATCTCTAGATACAGAGGTCTGATCTAATCATTCATGACTGAATGGAAGCTTTCCATACACCACGATAGGACCTAGGGGAGAGTAAATGAATAAGGATGGAGCCTATAGCTATTCCCATGACAGTATACTTCAAGGGTGGAGAAACCCTGTAACTCTTAGGCCAAGGGAATTCCCTATCTAATTTCCCCAATATTTACTGTGCCTATGGAGAAAAAAAAAAGGAAGAAGAAGCACAAAATAATTTGGAGGGGGGCTGCTAATGTTGTTGTTGTTTTCATTTTGTATGCTTTGTTTTGTTTTTAGTTCAGGACCCCTGATTCAATGTCAATATGTACCTAAAATATTGCTCTGAAAGATTTGTGATCCACTTTGGTCAAAATAAAAATATTATTAAGAGAAAAAAGATGGTATTTATATTAAATATATGTAAATATCTATTTAAGTCCTTATAAGTGTTTTACAGATCTATTATTCTGCTTCACAGATTATGCCTCACTATGTCTTAAATTAGTAGTGAGATTTTTATCACTTCTCCAGAATTCTTTCAGGTTCAAATTTGGGCCAGGATTCTTAGAGTGGTTTGCCTTTGCTTCGTGCTATGAGAGAACCTCTCTAGAGACTCACTGTAGAGTGAGGGCCCTACAAAGCTGTCCTGGGTGATCTTGTGACTGGTACAGGTTTGAAGCTGGCTAGAAATTAGGCCCCAGCTCCTGCTTTGGCTTCTGCATGTGTTCCCACAATTTTCCTGAGAGGCTGGCTGGGTTTTGAGAGCAATGTATTCCAATGGGAAGAGACAAAGCTGGAAACTTAGATATTTTGTGGTTAAGAGCTTCTCACTAAGTCTTCAACCACATACTGTTATGGGTACAGTGATAAAGGCTATTTTACAGAAAGAGAGAATACTTCAGTGTTTTCCTTTAATAAGAGGTATTAGACAGGGGCTGGAGTGATGGCACAAGCGGTAGAGCATATGCCTTGCTACACAGTAACCTGGAACAGACCCTGGTTCTATCCCCCGGCATCCCATGTGGTTCCTCAAGCCAGGAGCTATTTCTGAGCATATAGCCAGAAGTAGCTCGTGAGCATAATCGGGTATGGCCCCAAAACAAAACAAAACAAGCAGTAGTAGACAAGCTACAAAACAAGGTGGTGTAGAAAAAATTTGGGGTGTGGACAAACCAAATCCTGGTGCTGCTTCTATTCCATGCAGTTAATTCCATATATCTAATACCCAAGAACATTTTCAGAAATCTCCAAGCCAGTTAGGAAGTGTATCTCTGAGTTCAGCAAACTTTATCTAGTGCCTTTCCTGTGATTCTGTCAACTGTCCTATCAGTTGAGCCCCTATACTTATAATGTGCCATCCATTTACATGATTTTTTTGTTTCCCTTAGAACATTCTGAACATGTCTAGAGGGACACATGGACCCTGTTTGAGAAACACACTCTAGAATAATGATCATCAACCACCAGTCTCTGGGCTGGTTCTTGTCCACAGGTAGTGAAAGATTAGAAACTACTAGTCTACCATCTTGTTTTGTATGTTCATGAGCAAGGTACAAACATGTGATGGCTCACATGAGTAAGAAAGTAGAAGAACACCTCTCTAAAATATTCTGATCAATTAAAAGTATTTTCTATGGGCTCTCTGCAAAACCGACATTTGTATTTTCCCTAAGACTCATATTCTTGTGAAATCTTTTAAATAAGGGGAAAAATGCATAGCCGGAACCTCCCAAATGCCACTTCCCTGCAACCTTGACTGATGATTGCTAACAATAAATGGCAATCCCTTCTGACCTTGACTTCCAGAAGGTTTGGAGATGACTCACCTCTTGCTTGACCTCCCCCAAGGACTGCTCTGAGAAATTAGATCACCAAAGGCTATTTCTTTTTGAGAAATATCAACCACGACCCTCAGTGGCAGCGCATCCTGCACCATTTCCAAGGCTGGATCTTAGCTGAACTTTTCTACATATGATCCACACAAAAACCAGTTGCTCAGCTCAGTTGCTTTGCTCAGTTGCTGAGCAAAGATCAAAGGTTGACCACTTCTATATGCACTGGGCATAGGCAGATCCATCCTGGGAAAACAGTTTCCCATAGAGACTTTTCTGTCTGCTCATTATTGCAGTTGGAGTGGGGGGATCACTGGATCCTCACTTGATCATGAGCCCAAAGTCCCATGCTTATAGCTCCATGATACCCTCCCATTCCAACCCCATTGTCATTTTGTACCACTTGTCAGCAGATAAGATCTGCACACAGAAAAGAGAGGTGACAGCTGAGCACAGCCTTCCTTGATGTTCCATTGATGTTGCCGAGGCAGGATACCCAGGTAGCTCACCTGTTCTCCATCTGCTGTGTACTGTGCTGACTGTCCTTGACACTTGTTCTGCCCACCACAGAAAAATAGCTCTGGATGCATGAGCCCACAAGTTCCTTGACTGTCCTCCTTGTGTGAGAGGCAAGGTTGGGGCACAGAGCCATGGAGGATTTATCACTCTTTCTGGCAGATTTTTATTTCTTTAAAAAAGCCAGTTATAAGATGCTGCCTGGAGGAACCACATGCTGTTGGCTCTATTTAGTTGTGCAGAAAATACACCAAGGACACACTCTGCTGCAAACTGACAGCTTTGAACTCCAACTATCATGGCTGGATATATATATTTGATCATGGAAAACAATCAACAGCAACAATAGGTGTGTTACCTGACCATGAATCTACACAGATGGTGCCTGGGCATTGTTAGCAAAAATTAATTAAAAAAAAGGCTTTGTTTTTCTCTTTTTCTTTACCACACTAGGGAATGTTCAGAGGTTACTCCTGGCCCTGAACTAAGGCATCACTAGCAGTGCTCATGCTACCATATGAAATGCCAGGGTGAAACCAGGTCTTCCTCTTGCCATACTATTTTTTACTGGCCCCAGAAAAAAAAATATTCCTATAGAATCAAATTTCTGCCTGAATTGTCAGCTCCAAAGTGATGTTGACTCAACAGAAATGGAAAGGCAAGAAGTGGGAGGTGGAGGAGGAGGCAGAAACACTCTTGGGGGGGATTTTAAATTATGATCTCAATTGACGAAGCATCACAAAATTCTATTTTCCTACAAGAGTATCCAGTTAGTCATGGGATCACTATTATCCCTATATAATGAGCAAAGATTGTGAGGGGGTCACAGTGGCACAAATGAATTATCAGTAATGGTGCCAAGCCATATCAGCCAGTGGGCTTTGTCTTTCAACTCTAAGAAAATGGAGCTTCTGGTGGGACCTTTGTAGAACCGCACCCCTATGCATCCATGAGGTGTTCGGGGCCAACAAAAGATAGGCCTCTCCTGAATATGTTACTTTGGAATGTGGGTTATAATATGTCAAGGCCTACAGGCATCAGAGACATTTCTACACTCTTCTAACTCTCCCTAAAGGAATGAAAAGTGGTAGTATTACTCAGAATCCTGGTTTTGCCAAATCAAAAAAAAAAAAAGAGTAAACTATCAGAAAAGCATATCTATGTAACTGGGCACATAACAGAGCATCAATAAATAGCATAGGATCGTTTCCATATGACTCACTCTCTCTTTGTGCTATGAACCCTTTCACTCCCCTTGAAGCTTTGGACCTTATCTCATTCCTGAGATCAAGAAATGAGATCCCTCGTTTCCCCCAGGGACTTTAGGTTCCACTTGTACGTAGCTTCTCCATAAGCATGTGAAAAATTTCTTCCTTTCTTTTCTTTTTTTTTTTCCTTTGAATGCCAATTTGATTGCTTACCAGGCCAAAAAGAACCCCAAAGGAAATTTTTTCTCTATTCGTTTCCTACAATTGCAAAAATAAGCAAGACCTGATGTCCATCCTCGATAAATGATTCTGGAGGAGAGAATGGGAGATACACATTGAGGAATAAGAAGAAGAAACAAGGTGAGAGAGGAACTCTGGAGTGAAAATAATAAATTCCAGCTGGCATGGTTAGACCCATGCCAAGTTCAGTGCCAAGAGCCTTAAAACATACCGCTCATCAACATCTCACCCACAAGATCAGCAAGTTTCCCTTCATGTAAATATTTAATGTCATTATCAATTTACCCTCCATAAACTTCAAACAGCCTGACAAAAGGCTTTCACAAAGCAGTTTCTTTCCCCCTGGCTTCGAAACCAAAAGGCCTCAGGACAGGAATCTGTCCTGGCTCAAGTTTCAGAGGCCATTGGATGATACAGGGATTTTTGGAAGAAACCATGAAGGCCAGAGGTCTGAAGTGCAGAGGTCAGACCTCAATTCTGAAGCCCATGCATGCAGTCCTTCCACCAAAATCCTCCTACATGCCTTGGGGGTCCTCTTCTCTCCTGAGATTCAGAGCCCTCACTCAAGGCCCATAGTAACTGGTATTTTAAGAACCATATTGTGAGTCACTCCATTAGCATAATCCCTGGTCTGGTTTGAGTGCCCTTCTAAATAACAGACAATGCTAACTTGGGTTTGGAGTATGCAGCTTAAGGCTCTCAGAGGACAAATACTAAGTAAAATGAACCTGATAGAATTGTCCAATTCAGCTTTCAATAAGGTCATCCAGACCTGCTGTCACCTACATCCACTCCTGCGCCATTTCCTGAGCCCTTCTGGCACACCAAAATCAGACCTGCTGCAATTTCTATTGTTCAGAATTAAACAATAGCTTTGGGCTCACGTTCCTTGAGTTCACCATGGCATGTTACCCCAACCATTCATGCACTTGTTACCTTTCCTTAGTCTGTCTTCCCAGAAGATGGATTCTGGTGGCCTGTGTCCCACCCACTGTCTATTGTTATTATTGTTTCCATTGGAGGGAGGGGGCTCATCAGTGTTCAGGGCTTACTCTGGCTCTATGCTCAATGATCACTCAGGGTTATGTTAGGGGTCAAAATTGGGTTGACTGCATGCAAGTTAAGTGCCTTACCCCTTGTACTATTGCTCCAGTTCCTGTGTAGGCCTTGTTGATGTATTGTCTCTGGGTCCTTTAAGAGCTCACTCAGTCAGACACTTGAGGTCAAAGTCTTTTTCCTTTGAAAGACCCACTAGAAGCAGAATTCCATTTGCAACCTTGACTTCACCTTTTCTCTAGGGCAGTCTGAGCTCAAGAAAGGCCTGCATGACACCTCTGTGTGGGCCAATCTTCATTTCTTCCCATGAGGACAAAGCCTAAGCCTAAGCCTTATTCTACATGGACAAAAGACTGGTTTTAAGTTGTCCATGTTTTTTTTTTATGTTGATGAAACTATTCTTTGTGGGTGCCCCATGTGTGTGTCTATACAAAAATTGAAGCCAAAGTCACCCCCACAGTATCAGGAGGGAGAACTCCCCTTTCTGAGTCCACATCCAGAAGGTTCAGGAAAATGGCATAAGATCACACTGCCAGTTTCTTTCTGGGAAGAGTAACACCCCAAACAAAAAAACCTTGTGTGCTTTCTTCCAACTGTCCCTCTGGAAAGTACATTCCCTAGGAAGTGACACTGTCTGAGCTATAACTACAAATCTAGACTGATCTTGGCATTGCAGGAACTTTGTAATTGGAAATTAAGCAGAAATCCATTCCATTTCTGCTCTTGCTTTGAACAGCAGCTCTACAGTACGTCAGGAGAAAGTATCATGAGCCTAATGGCATTTCCTTAGAGCTGCCAAGTTCCTTGCAGGCCTGAGATCTCTATTGAAATAACAAATCCCCATTTTGTAATTCTGAAGTCATTTGAGTGGAGATAGTGGATGGTGAGGCCCAGGCTGAATATGTCTCTTATATCACGGTCCATCTTTTCCTTCCCGATAATACTGGAAATGTGATGGGTCATTCCAATAAACCAGATCTTAAGAGCAGGAGACATAGTACAGTGAGCCAGGTACTTGCTTGTATCAGCAGCCAACCTGGATTCAATTGCTGGCACCCTATATGGTTCCCTGAGTAATGCCAGGAGTGATTTGTGAGTGCAGACTCAGGAGTAACCTTTACCATCACTGAGTGTGGCTCCAAAACAAACAAAATTTTTTAAAAAGAGTTTCTTAGTGGTTGGCTTTTTAGGCAGTCCTGAGTGCTTAGCAATGTTTGATTAGTGACTACTTCTCATACCAAGCTGGTCCCTGCAGACCTTAGACCATCCAGTATTTACTCCTGTAAATACTCTGTGACATTCACAAGACTGAGAAATTGACAAAACATTTCTCAGAAAACATCCCCATCCTTAAGTACCATGTGACCTAGCTCACTATGGCTATGCTCTGCCTTGAGATTGGACTCTCTAATCATAGGAAAAGTGGCATACAGAGAAGCCTGGAGCTTTGCTTTCAGTACAGGACATACTGGAAAGCATCTTCTGAGCAAATGAGATATTCCGTCTTTCACTCTTCATCTACGTGGGCCATGTAAAATGAGCATGCGATTAGCATTTGGATTCTTCCGGGAACTAGGAATGAACCTGTCTATTATTCTATGCCTCAATTTTTATATCAATTTAATGTACTAAGCTTGGCTATTGGACAAGGAGTGGAGTGTCCTTAAAGGAAATAGATTAAACACACACACACACACACACACACACACAGCCATCATCAGGAAAAGAAATCGTCATTGAGGATGAAGTAATCAATAATCTCCAATTGTTAGCAATAAGTACTGATAACAATATTTATTTGGGGGTGTGCCTATGCCTCTGAAATGGGTGGCCTTTGCTGGTCACATTAATTGGGCAGCTGGCCCCAAACCTTCCCATGTAGTGCTGAAGTGAATAAGAGGGTGAGAGCAGAATGCTACAGTAAGCTCTGAGGTCAGAGTTGTGGGTGCAGAAGAGGATAAGGTAAGAAGAGTGGTCTACCTAACACCAGGTCTTGGTGCCAACAGTGCCAGAGTGAATTTCCCTCTCCCTCTCATCAGCATTGAGACCCAGAGGGAGACCCATAAGAAGACAAAGGCTGTTCAGTGTTGGCCCTTTAAACGCAGGAAGGCTTCATGTTGTGAGCTGGACTTTCCAGCCCTCCTCTCTTTTGTCTCTGAGAATTATTGCAAAAATGTCTTTTATTTTTCTTAAAACCCATAGATGAGTGAGTCTATTCTGCGTCTATGAAGCTCGCCACAAAGAGTGATGAGTGCAGTTGGAGAAAAAACTACAATGAGAATTATCATAACAATGTGAATGAATGAGGGAAGTAGAAAGCCTGTCTAGAGTAAAGGCAGGGGTGGGGTGGAGAAGAGGGAGATTTAGGACATTGGTGATGGTAATGTTGCACTGGCGAAGGGGGGGTGTGATCTTTACATGACTGAAACCCAACTGTAATCATATTTGTAATCAAGGTGTTTAAATAAAGATATAAATAAAAATTAAAAAAATAAAAGCATATAGGCTGCTGTTTTGGTCAAACTTGCTTTTGCTTTAAGAAAGCCCTTGGCTGAAGAGCTAGTACAGTGAACAGGGTGTTTGCCTTGCATGTGACTGGACTAGGTTAAATCCCCAGCACCCCCAGCGTTCTGGCAGAAGAAATTTTTGAGAGCCAGTAGTAAGACCTGAGCACCACTGGGAATGACCTGAAAACAAAGGAAAGAACCCTTTGCCCCTCAAATCAGGGATCATGACACTGAGCTGACAGCACCACCTTGAGAGTGCTGACTCTGCCTTTGGTCCATCCTAAGCATGTTGCCCTTTTCTCATCTCTGACCCTGGCTCCTGTGTCCCAACTCCAGATCACTGGCCTCCTTGTCAACCTAGGGAGATGGAGAGATTTCCTGTCACTTGGAGGCATTGTCCCCTGCAGCCCAGCAATCTGGGGACTGCATTCAAGGCTATCTATCACCTCGAGGACACTCTGCAAGCACACTGGCCACCACATGAAGGCACAGCTTCTTCCCTAACA
>PVKC010039615.1:0-12508 GCA_004027635.1 Crocidura indochinensis | reverse complement strand
AAAAAAAAAAAAAAAAGAATGAAACTAACAAAATTATAATACTAGGGGAAAAATCCCCAGATAATAAAGGCTAAAGACAAAAAAAGCATAGAAAAAAAATGAAGGAATAAAGCAAGGCATATCGACCTTAAAGGTAAAATCATTGGTCTTGGAAATAAAGAATCAAATAAAATGTATTCAAAAATGAAATGGAATATTTATAGCCTTAAGAAAATGTTTCAACTCTAAAAATAAAGCTTCTCAAATGAGACCTCTCCAATTGTTTAGCAAAGTGAGAGAAAAGCAAATGGTGCAAAAGTTCAAATGGAAAAGAGCACATGTATCTTGACATTTTGGGCAAGTAGCTACAGGACACTAAGAACTTAAAAATAAATAAGTGCATAATTAAAAGTGTATTTTAATATTTGCATCCATTTGAAAAAAAAAACTTCTGTTATCAGCAAAAACTAAAGGCAGAAAGAATGTGTCCCACAAAGATTTAAGAGCTATTTGAGTTTGGTGTCATTGGAAGGCAGCAAAGATGCTCCAAGCACCATGCCTGGTTTTCTCATGAAGCTTTTGTCCTAAGGAAAAGCCACGATTACTGTGAAATAGTTCAAGGTGCTAAGTGCTAAGAAAATGAGTCTGTGTGGGAGGGATGAAAGGGAAGGGGAGTTAATAATTAGACGATTGGGAAGTGTAAAACAAGCGCTAGAGAGCAATGTGGCTTCTCAAGGTAAGAAGCAAGTTCAAATTTGGTCTTTAGGAAGTCAAAGGAGGAGATTTCTATACTAAAGTCATACTTAGAACAGAGAAAATAATAGAGTCGTTCAATGGGGAAAATTTTTTTTTCTTATGGAGGTGATGGAACAATTGTATGATGTTAGATTATATGATCAATGTACCCTATTCTAAATAGATTTTTGTTTTTTGTTTTTTATTTTAATGCCATCCATTTTTATTTGGTTTCTGGGCCACACCTGGCTAAGCTCAGGAGTTACTCTTGGCTCTGTGCTCAAAAGTTACACCTGGCAGGCTCAGGTCAAACCATGGTCTATCCTGGGTTGGCCCCGTGCAAGGCAAATGCCCTATCCACTGTGCTATGGCTCTTCTAGACCCTGAGCTTGTTTTTTTTTTTTTAATTCAGTTTTTTTTTTTGGTGCCATGTGTGCGGTTCTCAGGTCTTATTCCTGATTCTGCACTCCAGGCAGTGCTCTGTAGGACCATATGAGGTACGTATAATAGACTATGCAAGGCAAGTGCCCTACTCACTGTATTATCACTCAGATTCCTAGTTAAATTTCTGTTCTTTTTCAAAAAAATCTTTGTAAACATTGTGTGATTTGGTTCATACTTTGAGTCAACTTAAATGTGTTACTGACAAAAAAAAAAATCACCCAAATCTTTAAGCAACTGTTAGAAATACTACATATTTCAAATTTCCTAAGTTGATAAATGGTGGTTCAACAGATTAATCTATACAGCTAGGATAACAGTATTTTGACAACAGCTAGAACATTGATGCCCCCAGTTTAATGAGAAACCTCTAGCATCTATCAATAATGATTTTGGAATATTTCACATAATTGTTAAAGACCATGTATTTTTATTGCAATTTCTGGTGCCACAGATGATTGCATTTTTCAAATGGTAAATCTTAAAAAACTTATAATAAATTCATATAAATTAATCATTTTTCTTTATAGAATCGTAATAAAAACATGTCGTCGATTAAGTTTGGCATGCCATTTCTAAAATATATGGACGTGAATCCATTTAAAATATTTAAGAGGGGCTCCAGAGATAGCATGGAGGTAAGGGATTTTCCTTCCATGCAGAAGGACGATGGTTCAAATCCCGGCATCCCATATAGCCCCCCGAGCCTGCCAGAAGCAATTTCTGAGCATGGAGCCAGGAGTAACCCCTGAGTGCTGCCAGGATGTGACCCAAAAACCAAAAAAGGTTCAACTCTGATGGAAGGCAGAAACCCCGCACATCTCTCTGGACTGTCTGTCTTCTGTGCAGCGTTTGGGGGCCTGATTTCTGTGTGTGTGGCTTCATCTGCGGACCACTAGCCTTCTCTGGAAGTGAGTTGTTCCGCCCAGAAAGGGAGGAGCCAGAGCTTCAATACAGGCCGGGCACATCATGTAGCCAATGAATACCACCACAACTCGTAGAAAAACCCACAGTACAAGTCTGACAATGGGGAAACAATGCAGGCCAGCACCAGACATAGGGAATGAAAATGGCAACTTTGATGACCCAAAATCGGTCAATCAACTAGTCAGTCTCTCAGAGAAGGAGTTTAGAGAAGAAATATGGAGGATGTTCAAGCAACTCAAAGAAAGTATAGAAGAGAACACTAATAAGAGTCAAGAGAATATGAAGATAGAAATCAGAAAACTCCAAAAACAAACAAAACAACAAAAAAAATTTTTTAAGAGAGTGGAATATTGATGCAAAAACTGTGTTAAAGTGGTATTCAATTCACGGATATGCCCTAAGAAAGCCACAGATCAAGGAATGCACTCTTACTGCCAACGAAGAGAAAAATCCATATTTGTGCTCTCAGGGTCACTATACTTTGGACCTTTCTTTTCAAAATGGATCTATCTGCTATTTAATTACTAAATCCTAAACAGAGGAATTCTTCTTAGAGTTTTCTGAAAAGAAAGAGGAGAAGGAGAGTGTATTTCTTAAATTAAGGACTAATTATGGGTAGTTCTGAACTAAAAGACCATTTATGCCAAGGTTTCAACCCTCTTCATTCAGAGGGTAAAATCATTGTCATTACCAACTACGGACTTGATTTTTTCCTTGTTCTTTGCTCTTCAATGCATTCTTTGAAAACTTTCCCCCAATTTAATGCAATTCAGCAAACCTTTAAATCTATCTAATTGCTACTGAAATTCAGAAGGCACAGCTCTAGCACAATAAACTTGAGAAATTATCCATAGGGCATGCCTGTGCTCTGAGAAAATGCAAATTTTTCAGCTTCTAGACTAATGATATTTAAAGTAATGCAATTTATTAGTCTTTAATACAAAGTTCAGTGAATATCCTTGTTCACTTTAAAGACAAATATGACACCTGCCCAGATTGTAAATTTTTATTAATTTCAAGCTGTGTCTGATGTATACATCTCCAATGAAATCTCTATATAATAGAAATAATACCTTTAAATTGATTGAATAACATCTTCCTATTTAAATTTTAACTGATGATTAATATACCTCTTCATACTATAACTGTATTTAATTATTATGATTTGTATTTCTGAGAAAAATAGACTGATAAAATAATTAGATTTTAATATTTATTGAAAGTATATTTTACTGTAGAAAATATAGGGCAACTATGCATATTGATGTCGCAAGAGAAAATTGGCAATTTTCAAAGGCAAGTGAAAATGGAGGGTTGCTGATCTGAATAATCAATGTGACCATCAGCCCCAACTTGGGGGGTGGTTAAGGAAGAGCACCTCAAGAGTGAACTGTTTCTACACCTGGTCACCATGCTATGTGCTGGCTACACAAGTATCCAGATGATCGATAATCAGCTACCATCTTTTCACCATCACCCACTCCTTGAACTCAATCAATAGTGAGATAAGGACTCTTTTCTTCCTTTGTGTCTTCCTGCAGTCACTTCCTTAAAGATGAAAAAAATTATTTCTGTGCATCAAATATCGAGTAGTATTAAAAGTAGGAATCCAAAATCATATTAACATATCTTCTTGCTTTTGACCCCAAAACCTTCTCTCTTCCCCCTGGGGACAAAGATCCTGCTTGGTGACTAGAGAGATGTCCAAGTAGTCTGAGGGATATGCATTGCATGAAGGAGGCCCAGGTTGAGTCTTTCTTATACAAAGTCCTCCAGGAACTGTGGCAAGTGAGCCCAGAATACAAAGCTAGGAACAGTCTCTGGATACTGCCAAGTCTGGTCTCCACAAAATTCAAGCAAGCAAAGTTCCCATTTGATAAGAACTTAAGTTCTTGTCTAACTGTACCAAATCCTCAGGGCTCTTTTTTTTAGCGCACCAGCTTCTCTCCATGCCCAGAATCCCATCTGCTCTCCATTCCTCCTGTCTCTCTCCTCTTCTTTCTCTCCAATCTGCTTGTCACTCTCCATTCCTCCTGTCTCACTTCATACCTACTGTATCTCTCCATTCCTCCTGTCTCTCTACATTCTTTCCTTCCCTAGGTTAGTCTTGGACTCAAATGTCATTTAAATCATTATTGATGTAAAAGTCCCTATTTGCACCATTCAGCTTCCTCGTTCTCTACCTCACTGGTTTTATCTGTTCATTCAATAATACAGATGTCTGAGATCCTCACAGTTATTTTCCCTTGATTATTTATGAAGTTGAACAAGATAATCTCCTACATATTGGTAGTAACTATTGATTGGTAGTGACTATTGATCACCATATCTTGTTTCTCTACTAGGAACTCACATCAAACCAATAAAGATGGAATCTCCTCCTCTATGTTTCCATTGTTATTTTAAATTATCATTTTTGCTTTGTATTTATCCTATGCTGAATTCCATGTGCCAAGGACAGTTCTTAACAAAGTCTCAATTTACAAAGTTGACTTTAATCGGTGTCTCTTTGCCTTTTTATTATCATAATAGAGTTTTTCATGATAGTATCATTGTAATTTAGTATTTTTAAATAAAACAGGTTTATTTTCCTTTGCAATTTTTCCTTCTCTTGAATAAGAGTATGATTTCTACCGAATCGATTGCTATTTCATTCTTTTCCATTTTTAATATTAATTCTAGTCTACATTGTGTCATTGTATTTAGTATATTTCCAAAGCTTTCTTTATAAGGTGCCATTGGCTTGCTCAATATGTTAATATAACAATGATTAAGTTATATAAACAAAGTACCTTTAAATAACCAATACATTAAAAAATTCAAGTGAATTTAGGAAGAGTATCTTATTTTCCTCAAGATCTGGAATAACTAATCTCTCTAGTCTCATGGGAGAAAAAAAGCAGTGACAACAGATATCCAGCTAAACACATATCATTTATATCAGTTCTAATTACATCTTCTAATATGAAGCAAATGCTTGCAACATGAAAGCATGGGGTGAGGTATTTGGTACAAGAAACCAACTTCCTGAGATCAGATTATTAAGGTTATCCATTACTTTCCTGTCCATGAAATTAGAAGATACAAAAGTAGTTTATTGTTGATGTTGTTTTCCATTCCAAGAACATTGTAAAACTGAAAAAAAATTAACATGTCATGTTCTCTATTATCTTACTTTACACTCCATTTGTTTCTGTTATGTAGCCTTGTACTTTATTATTACTTGTTTCCAATACACACATCTGATTTGGTTCCACTAGAAGTTTCTGTCATCTATGAAACTATGAAACTAATGACTGTAGCATGTAACAGGTTTAATTACATATATTGATTCTAAAGAGTTTATCTCCTTATTTGCACCTTTAAAATAATCCAGTTAACTCTTTTTATGATTTATTGATGGCTTTGTCTAGTTAATCTTACAAAAGGAAATCCTTTAAATGTCCACAGGTGACATGTTTAATATAATTCAGGTCCCTTTATAATTGACAGGCACATAATATGAGTTTTTATTTAAAACAGTGTTCAACTATATTTTTCTCTGATGACCTTCAGAGTTCTTATAATTATTAGTAAAATACAAATACTATAAATATTGTAATTCTAAACATATTATATTTAGATATTAAAATACTGGATATAGCATAATCGTGATATACTCCAAGGCTACACTATGCTTATGTTAATCAATTAAAATACATTATAAATTATTTTCCCAGCCTCTATCTTTTTGTTTTTGTTCTTGGACAAGCACACACATACAAACCCCACTATTAAGATGCAAAGGTATGATTTTACACTTTTATATAATCGAGTTTTCTAGCTATCTGAATACTTATTCTACACAATTTTTTCTATTAGAGCATACCAGATCTTTTTTTTTATAATTTTTATTGTGACCAATGTAGTTATAAGTCTTTCACATTATATTTAAGGTACATAGTGACAGGACCATTTCCACAAACAGTGTTGTTCTCATTCCACCCTTGTTCCCAGGATGCATCCTATTTCTCCCCTCTTTGCCCCCTGAACTGCTAGTGTAACAGGTCTCATTTGTGTGTAGTTTTTTGTAGATTGGGGAATCTTGATTCTGTTGTTGTTGACTTTGGGTTTGGTGTTTAGGTCTGATCATTTTTTTATTTCCACTCAAATTAGAGCATACCAGATTTTAATGATACTGTCAACCATACACATAAAAGACAATTTGATCAATTAACAAATAGGGTGATTTTATTGTTGTTATTGAAGGATCTGGAGCTACATTTAACAGTGATCAGGACTTAATTCTAATCACAGATTAGGGATCACTTCTGTGGATCAATTCATGGGTATCCAACCATGAATTAACACATTCAAAGCAGGTACTCTACTATATACCGTATCTCTGGTAGCTAGTATGAATTTTATGACTAATTAACATCTATGTATTCAATTAAATGATTGAAAGCTCATAATTAAATGTATGGCTCATCTTAAACAAGTAAGATTTCTAATGTCATTTCCAAATTCCTCCAAATCTTCACTTGTCTAAATTCTATATACAATTTTGCTCTGGATCAGATAAGATATATCAAGTTGTCTTGCTAAACACACATACATACACATGCATACACACTCACACACATTTATGCTTCGCAGGAGGTTCATATATCCTCAATTGGACACAGCCTGCAACTCTAAGAGTATTTTCTTAATCCTTCTGCAATTGCAACACCAGTGAGTATCCCTACTTGAAACTGCCTGTAGGATAAGATTTCATTGTACAGTTCTTGATTTGGGCCTTTATGATTCCATGACTGGATTTCTTTTGTTTGTTTGTTTGTTTGTTTTGTTTTGGGTCACACCCAGCAGCGCTCAGGGATTACTCCTGGCTCTATGCTCAGAAATGGCTCCTGGCAAGCTCGGAGGACCATATGGGATGCCGGGATTTGAACCACCATCCTTCTGCATGCAAGGCAAACACTTTACCTCCATGCTATCTCTCCGGCCCCGACTAGATTTCTTTTGATCCCGTTTTTGAGGAAGATCTTACTGTGTCTATCCCTCCTTTTCTGACTCACTTCACTCAATGATACTCTTAGAATCCAACCTTGCAGTAGCAAGTTGTATAATTTTTTTACAGTGGTCCAGCAGTCCAATTATGTAGAAGGGTCATACAAGTGCCCAATTTGTTTTCCCCAAAAGATGAACATGTCAAAATGTTAAAGTCATCAACAAAGCCAGCTGATTATATAGGCATACATTGTAAAAAGAAAACAAGTAAAAGGAATAACGAAATTAAAAAAACTTGCTTGATATACTATAAAAATTCTCTTCATGTGTAAAAAGTATACTAAACTTTAAGAGATGCATACAGTAAAACAATTTATGTATTTATAATTTATGTGATTCTCAGTCATTTGACCTGATACATGTATAAAATTATATCTTCTCTTGTCATACATGATTTAGCTAAAAATAGTCATAGTATAGATTTCGGTCAATACCTTAGTAATACATGTTTAAAATCACTAAATCATGTTTACATTAAATATTCACTGGATTTTTAGTTGTGCTAAACTTTTTTGCCATCCTACAAAAAATAAATAGAGAAATGAAACAAGACGTGAATAATCTTATAGAAAATTTCCAGTCTATTAAAATGTAAATATATTTCTATGTCAGCATTTTCTTCGAAGGCTCATACAGGTGTATTCTTTATTATTAACTGACAAACATGTTATGAAAATTCTCAATTTATCTGGTCCAGCCTAATGGCTTCCTGTCAGAGATGCAACTGGTTTCATGGAAAGTTGTCTTAGTATTGCTAATTTTAATCACAAACGAAAAATAATATATAAAAGTTTCAGAAAGGGTGAGCTCTTTCAATAGTAAAATTCCCATCTCACCCTTTAACTTATTAATACTTCCATAATAGAATTTCTATCATGATTATTAAAAGAGATTCTTTTTATTTTTCTAAATAAGTCTTTCAAAAGTAAAAGTCATAGAAATAAAAGATAATCATTAGTTCGTTACTATGAAACGAACTAATTAAATGAAACATTACTATGAAACGTTACTATGAAATGAACATTTGTAAACTGAAAGAATTCTCTAAAAATAACAGAATTTAAAATTAACGTTTATAGGATATTGGTAAAGCAGGTATATCTTTAAACAATTTGTTTGATTTATTTGGTCTTGAAAAATGGCAAGGTAGTTCTCTCTAAGCATAATTAAATAGCATAGATCAGAATATTATATCCTTGATACATTTATGATTTTTGAAGTGCTAACCAATCTTCCCCCACAGGCCCCTGCATGAAATATGATCTAAGTGGCTACACAGTGACAATTTTAGGTCACAAGTTTGAAATGTCTTTTCTGTTCTGTTGCTCTTTAGTCATTTCTCTCGATGTCTGTGATTGGGCAAAAGTCACATCAGAATGTTTGGACATTAAACTTAACTGGCCAGTATGAGTGTTGTGCAGAGTAATATCATCAATCTCTCCAAAAGGTGACTATCACCTTTTGGTAATAGATCATTCAAAAGACAAGACTGTTAGCCCTGAATGGCCTACTTCCACAAGAAATGACTTATTAACTGTCCCTGCAACCAAGATTACTTGTCAGCTTTCTTAATTCAGTACATGACTAACCTTTCTCTAAATGAAGAGTTTTAGAATGGGTTAATAATCCCTAATAGGTAAGATATATGTCACTTAGGATAAATTATGCTTTAAAAACAAATTTTTAAAGTTTTAATAATGGAAGATTAAAGTTATTTTTATAACTCATACCATTTCAGTTCTTTTTATTTTTCAACAAAGTGTAAAATAATTGTGTTCCAGTAGAAACTAGTATGCCATGCTAATTATGGAGAAAACAAAAATACTAGCAGGCTATGTACATTATTTGATAGAAACCAGAAATATCTATTCTCTCATAAGTGAATTTAAGGAATACTATTATTATTCCAAATGCTATATAAATATCAACTCTGTTTGCTTGTAAAGTTCTTTACACTAAATTGTCTTACATGAATTTCAAGTCATTTTTAGCTCATATGTTTTATGTTATTCTTTGCTCAATTCTAAATAAAGTAATTTTACTATTGAGTATCTCTGTGATTAGCAAAAACTAATAATGCTCTATTAATATCAGTATAGATGGCCACTGTAATCCTGTTGATGATATTGTGGTTTTTAGTTTTCATTAGAACCTAGTAAGAGCTCTGTTAACTATTATTAATCTTTAGTAAAGAGTCATGACTCTTTTTTATAAAATGAAATTTAACTCTTATATATGGAGGTGATATCAATAAAATATTAAATATTTAATTTATGCTTACGTAAAATATGCTCTGTAATAAACCATCTTAACATGTATGGGAATGACTAAAAGTATCTTTTACATAAACTTTAAATGGTATTTAGTATGAAGTCAGAGTGATTATATAATAGGTAGGACAAATGCTTTGCATGTGACGACCCAAATTCAATCCTTGGCACCACATATAGTCTCTTGGACTGTTTCAGGAGTGACTCCTGAGATCAGAGCCAGAAGAAAATCCTGAGCACTGTTGGGTGTGCCTTACTAAAAAAACAATTGAAATATAAATTTCACTTTTTCTTTATGCATCTAAGAACACAAGACTTTCAAATATGCTTATTGTTATCTTTACATAATTATTTACACTCAAAATTGGGCATATAATAGAATGCAAAAAGTATTAAAGCTTTCATGAATTTTTTTCTGAAGTATTGTTTTACAGTTTTTCTCTTGACATTAATATGGTCATTGAAGGGTCATCTTTCAATATTTAAAATATGAAAAAAATAATGAATCAAATATTCTAAAGCCTTACTATTTATTAGTTTATATTAATTAGCCATGCATATTTTCACATAGGATATAGTTCTCAGACTTACCAATGAAAAACTATAAATTAAAATAAATAGGATCAATTTTATAGGCAATGATTAATTTTTATCAAAGTTTTCCTTGCTTTTAATGTTGTGTCTGCCCTAGAAACATCATTTTAACATTTAAATCACCAACTAATGTGTTTATTCGCAAAAACCCATACATAACAGTTATATTTATAGGTCCCTCAGCTAAAAACTAGGTTAGTTTCAAAGGTCAAAAATATAAGATTGTAGATGTTAAAATAGTATAGTCGATCATTCACAGAAATGATATGCTCAATATCAGACATTGTGTTATAGACAGCAAACATATTCTCCTTGAAAGCAATCCAACAATTCCAAATCTAGCTTCTTGGGTAATGAAAATCTAAACCACTAAAATTTTGGGGGGTATATTGATAAATTATCATTTCAAGCCCTATCTTTTTTTGTTGTTGTTGTTTTGTTTTGTTTTGTTTTGGGGGTCACACTTGGCAGTGCTCAGGGGTTACTCCTGGCTCTATGTTTAAGAAATCACTCCTGGCAGGCTCGGGGGATCATATGGGTGCAGAGATTCGAACCGATGACCTTCTGCATGAAAGGCAAACAGCTTACCTCCATGCTATCTCTCCGGCCCCCAAGCCCTATATTTCTACTAATATTATTCACTTTCAGTTGGAGGAATTTATTATTCCAATTCATATCTATGACGATTTTTGGACAGACAAGAAGTTATTTTGCATCAGAGATCTTCATAGGACAGATGAGGGCCTAAGCTCAACCCCAGTACCACTTGGCTCCCTGAGCAATATTGGATGTTTCTCTGTTTAGTACCTCCACAAAATGAGAGCACCTAGAAGCACTGTAGACAGAGTCTAGTCTGAACAGTGAGTCAAGCCTATACCACCAGCCAAGCACTTTGGAAATCTGAAAAAACAAAAGCAACAAAAACAGAAACAATTTAGTTACAAGATATAGTACAACAGTGAGGAGCCTGCTTTTTGTGCTGCCAACCACCATTGAATCTCTGGCACTGCAAATGGTCTCTCAAGCACTTCCAGGATGTATCCCTGAGCACAGAGTCAGAAGTAATCCTTGAACACTAACATGGATGATCCCTAAACCAAATATATAAATCGATAATGACAATAAATAAGTTATATTTAATTGTGCCCTATTACAATTACAAAGCTTATACAGATTACATAAAGTTATTACAGTTATAAAGACGACTTTGCTGTTTTTCTATAGAGAAGAAGGAAGCCAAGGCCAGTGAAGCAACTCAACCATAGGACATTTGTCTTGCATGTGTGAGGTTCTGGTTTCGATTCCTGACACTGCAAAACAAAAATATCTGATAGAACTAGTGGTGTAGAATAACGGGCACATTAGTTGTGGTGGGTGGGAAGGAGTTGGTACTTAAACGTTATAGACTTTAACAATATTGTAACTCTGTTATCTAAAAAAGAATATGTTTTTTAAAGTTTGGAGCCAGAAATGAGTCTTGAGCACTTCTGGGTGTGAGTATCAAATTAATAATAATCATCATAATAATATAGTTCTTGAAGAAATATAGCATCTCAACTTTAATTAAAAAAATAATCTGTCATGAAAGAGGTCTCACTAAAGAGCAAATCTACTAGCCCCTGGTACTTGTTATTTTTCAAAGTATACTTCATTACTCAAAATTATTTGACACAAGATATGTAGAAGAACAAAAGATAATATTAAAGATCTGAATTTCACATTCATAATTATGACAGAGAATTAAATCTGCAAAAATAGTTCTTAATGATCTTGCTAATAGTAGGGTAGAAAGGCTTGACCGTGTTTCTATAAAGCAGGCAATGTTTTATTCTATAAAAATATGGCTCAGATATGTGAGACAATTAATTTCTTAGCCTACTCTGTGAGTACTACTAGACTAGTGAGAAGGATAGAGACATGACAGTTTCTGTAAGAAGTGCCTAGGCCTTGTCCTAGGACCTGCGCAAATACCAAAATTGCTTGCTATAGTGGCCTTATTTTCTCATCCACAACAGAGAGGAAAGATTCCTGACAGCACAAAAAAACAAAACAAAACTGGGATATGGCAATGAGAAGGTATGGAGCCAGTGGTTATTCCCATGACAATGGGGCCGGGTGGTGGCGCTGGAGGTAAGGTGCCTGCCTTGCCTGCGCTAGCCTAGGACGGACCAAGTTTGATCCCCCGGATTACCATATGGTCCCCCAAGCCAGGAGCGACTTCTGAGCGCATAGCCAGGAGTAATCCCTGAGCGTCACCAGGTGTGCCCCCCCCCCAAAAAAAAAGAGTGGAGAAACCCTGAATCTCTTAGGCCACGGGAATTTCCTTCCTTCCCCAATAGTTACTGTGCCTATACAAAAAAAAAAAAAAAAGTGGGGTAACACAAACCCTGCCACTGCAGCACTTTTTCTGGTTTTGTTTTGTTTTATTTTTTGTTTGCTTTTTGATATTATTTTCCTTCTCTTTTTTTCTTTCTTTTCCACTTTTGTGGATATTATTCGATGATTTTCTT
>PVKC010039614.1:0-12504 GCA_004027635.1 Crocidura indochinensis | reverse complement strand
TGAGTCACAATGTATTTAACTTTTCATCTACTTAGATTAATTTTTGAAGCATGAAGTTCATGGTTTTGTTCATATTGTTTTTCTCATTTGAATACCTTTTATCCTACCCACAAAATACATTTGATTTGAATTATAGTTTCTTCCAATGTCATCTTTTCCACAAACCTTTTCTTCTCTTCAGTTTCTCAGTCTTTAAGTTTTTTCTTTTATATGAATATTCTAACATTTTACTTGTATGCATCCTTAAAAATCCTTCCCATTTACACAAAATTAAGACCATAGGTACACAGACAATAGTTTTCAAACTGAAAATGCTTGAAAGGAGAAACCAGGTATTACTTAAAGTGATGCTCTTCTCTGTTCCTAGTACTTTTACTGCCATATAGTAGATTTTCTTTTCCCAAAAGTCAATAACTGTAGCTGTTGCACTATGAGTAGCCAGAGAGCAAAAGAAACATTTCTCTGTTGATGCTCATTTTTAATAGCTGCCAAACAGTTGCCTAGAACTATAGAAATTTAAAAAATGTTTGAGGACTAAAATTCAAAACTATTAACTTTCCCAGTGGTCTTTTTTTTTAAATTACTAACATCATTATATTCAACAAACAAAATTTTGGCTAATCTGGTTTAATCCCTGGCATTCCAAATTATTCCTGAATCTCAAACAGAACTGATAACCAAGCTCAGAGACAGTAGTAAACTTTGAGCACCACCAACTGTGGACCAAAACCAAAAAAGTCAAGAAGATAAAGCAGACATTAATCCTAAATATGACATAATTTTTATGTCATATTTGTAGGAGGAAAATATTTGAAGCAAGTTTACATATGCAATTTTTTCATATTGAAAAATGGTGATGCTTTAATTTTTGATGTTTCAGAATGCATTTTTTACATATCCATTTTTTGTTTGTTTGTTTTGGGGTCATACCTGGCACTCAGAAATAGGTCCTGGTAAGCATGTGGGATCATATGGGTTTCCAGGATTCGAACCACTGTCCATCCTGTATCAGCTGCATGCCCTTCCACTGTGCCATCTCTTCGGCCCTACATATTCCTTTCTACAACATCTTAGAAGCATTCAATTTTCATAAGCTTTTGTAACTTTTTCATGCATGTTTTGGAGGTAATGGAATGATCACTAGCAAAGGGAAAATAAAGTGGACCTTTGAAATTGTTTCTTACAAACTGTTGATGACACTTAACCCAATACAAAAGCAATTGCCACTCTAATGAAATTGTTGTCCCTAAGAAATGTTTGTACATTGGGGCCTGGGAGATAGCATGGAGTTAAGGCATTTGCCTTTCATGCGAAAGGTCGTTGGTTCGAATCCCGGTACCCCATATGGTCCCCCGTGCCCGCCAGGAGCAATTTCTGAGCATGGAGCCAGGAGTACAGGAGTAACCCCTGAGCACTGCCGGGTGTGACCCAAAAACAGCAATAAATAAATAAATAAATAAATGTTTGTACATTAGGTACTACTAAATTTTCCTAGGTTTGTATGATGCATGTTTGAGGGGAAAAAATCAATAATGAACCTTTTATTTAAAATTTTGTACAACAAATTGCAATTATAGCCTAACCTACAAGTATTGATATAGATAGTTTTGACTTTTTTGGCCCATTCATAATGTGCTGAAATATCACTTAGACACTGACTAGTCTAAGTGATATTAGGTTGTTTGTTTTTATTAAATCCAAAATCAATTTATGGACAAATGCATTCTGGAATAATTATATTTTTATTTATCTTCATGCAGTAATTTGATGGGCATTTTCATGAACACAATATGATGATGCATTTTTACTCTGGTATCTATTCAAATTGAAAATTACTTGCACATACCATCTCAGATGGTGGCCAAAAATTGTACAAAAAAAGTAAGAAAAGGAATCTATATTATCACACAGCCCTGCTGCTTTATCAATGAGGCTTTTTCTATCCTAATGCTTTTGTCATGTATATAAAAGTCATTATGCAGTTTAGAAAACAGAAGATGAAGTGAAAAGGGAAAATCAGGGACCTAGGATGCATTAATATTCCACCAACATCAAAGATATTTCCCTCGAGGGGCTCCTACAGGCCATGCTGTTATTACAGTGCCTATCCATTATCTTGTGCTGTTCTTGGTATTAAGACAATAATGGAGAGAATAGGATTATGAGCAGATGAGAGGAAATGTGAAGGCAATCAGCAAGATAGGAAATGAATGGAGACATGATTCTTTCATCGAAGCCAGGAATGGCTTATCATAGGGTAAAAGAGAAGATGAAAGAAGCAAACGGAATCTTTATAGGTGAGAAGGGGTAAAAAAAAAAGAGTGCTTTTATATAATTTTAGGAGATTAACCTTTCTGATACAAAATACCAGAGCATATTTCTTTAAGATTCAAGATGTGCTTGAAGAGATCGATCTTTTTTTTTTCTCTGAAAATCCACTTGTTTTAAAAATGGCCAGAGCACAAATGGTCAGAAGATAGCCTTAAGGATGAGCAGGATCTTTAATTCATTCCCTTTGCTGAAAAACTCAAAATGTTATTTAGGATTCCATGGTGAAAAGGATGAGCCCAGCCACTCTTCTGACCTTTCCCTCACTTAACAGTTCTTAATAATCAAGAGAGCAAATACATTGAGCACCAAACTCAAGAGCTCCATTATGAAACATGCTTTTAGTTTCTCAGAGCCCCCTACCCATTTCTTCTGACACTAAACTTTCTTTCCCATGCACACACAGACAGTATTCAGAGGTAATCACCCAGACAGACATTGAAAACAGAGCAGAGAAGCTCTGGCTTCTTGAAAAGATTACCTATATTGGATGCCTAAGGCCAATGTGACTCAAAGGTTGGCATTTCATGATGACAGTGGGGGGAAAAAAAAGAGCTGCATCGTGTGTCATTTGCAGAAAGTGCAAGGGCATAAATAAATGTTTCTGTATATATACATATATATCATTTAATTAAATGAAGGTGCACTTTTTTTGCAGACAATATGACAGGGCTAGGGAGAATGTTTTCTGAGTTCACAGGCTCTCTGCTTACTCTTCAAACAGTGCATTTGATCCTGCCTTAAATTGGATAGAAATTTAACCAAACTGAGATCAACAATATAATAATATCGTCTAGCTCAAAGGGTTACCAAGGGGAATTGAAGAGAAAATATTCGAGAAAATCAGTATGTAGATACACCGTATCTATAAGCTTGTCTAAGAAAATGAAAAGCTTGTGGATATTCAGGCTGTATATGAATGGAGATTAATATACTCTTCATGGATTTGCACTGTTGCCAACACAACTTAAGAGTTCAATATTCATGCTTTCTAAGCAGCTTTGAGGAATCATCAAAGATGACTGATATATAATATATATCGTATAGAAAATCCCCAAAAATCACACTACGGAAGAAAAAAGCAATCAGAGGAACAGAGGACTGAAATAAATGCAGTGTCTGTGTATATATGAATGTGTGTTGTGTAGTATGTATATTATAAATTTTATTTCAAAGCATATACCTACTATCTGTATAGAAAAAAAGGCATATATAGAGAGGATTTAATTAAGACCTTAAACAGTTTTGGGGTATTTCCTCCCTTTCCTTCAGTCCTTTCTGGGTTCTATTGAGTCTCTTCATATTCTCAAATTTAAAAATGACTCCATACTGCTCTCTGCTGCTGGTTTATAATTTTCTAGTTGGAAAACTCAGAACAATATCTACTCTCATTCAGACCTTATAGAACTGATTCCTATTTAAAATAAGGCAGATTAACATTTTGCTGATCTGAACTGCAAAACCCAGCTTTCTGGTTACAGATGTCATCTAACATTTGTATTCTTTTACCTTAAAAGATTCCTTTTTATTCACAAAAATTATTTTCATGTAAAAGATTAATTGTAGGCAATTATGAATGATGTAGAAATTCCACTATAAATTCCTATGTATCGGGAAGGAGAGGACATTTTGAAGATGTATTTGATAACTAATTAATATGATTCCCTAATATACATATTATTTTGAAAATGATTTCTAAATAGGAAAGCTAATGAAATTATGCATGTGATCAGCAGAAGATATATACATTATATATTTAAATGAGACAATTAAAATCCAAAAATTTGACATATAAGATTAAGAATTATAATTTGGGGAGAGGGATTTAACAAGTGAAAATGGGGAAATTACAATAATTTTACTTATTTTACTGTGATATACAAGAATGATAGAATTTTACTTAAAATATCACCAGGTGTGGCCCCAAATAAAAATATCTATATACATATATGTATATATATATATACATTTAAGGGAGGATGAAGCATTAGCACATCAGATAGGGCGCTTGATTTGCTTTGCACACTGCAAACCTGGGTTCAATTCCTGGCATCCTATATAGTCTCACGAGGCTGCTAGGTACATTCTGAGCGCAGAGCCAGGAGTAACTCCTGAGCGCCATTGTGTGTGTCCCCAAAAGCCATATATATATATATATATATGTATATATATATAATGCGTATATGGTTTATATATAAAATATATATTAAGAAAATTAGCAATAATATATAAAATTATTTACCAGTGGGCTTATTGAATGACAATAGATTTTCACTCTGCAAATAATGATGATTATCAAAGACTTAACCTCTGTAATACTGTAACTGTAATAATGTGTTGCAACATGACTAAATCATTTAATTCAAGATTTTATCAATTGCATGACTCTGCTTGACAGAAAGTTGATATAATCTTTGTCATTATATGACATCCAAAGCACACAGCCTAGTACCATGCTCAACAGGAGCATAATGAAAGATAATAAAAAAGAAAAAAATCCATAAAGTTTGTGGATATTACTTGTCCTTGAAATTTGTTAGGCTCTGGAGTGATTCCCTTACCAAATAATTACCAAATGAATCCAATGCATCAAGTAATCAGGATAAACTTCCAAATTTGGTGTTGAATATGATGTCTTCACACACATTAAGAAGATATAATATATTTATTCTTTTTATATAACGAATTTTTTGGAAAAAGTAAAATGTCTCACAAGCATATCCAAAATGATGGGAGAAAAACTAGTAGGATTCTTAGAGCATTTATAAAGTATGGCTAGAAAGTATGCTTCCAGGGTGGAGAATCCCTGTATTTTTAGGCAAAGGGAATTTCTTTTAAAAGTTACCCAATTGCTGTGCCTTTGCAAACACAAAACAAAACAACAACAAAACTTGCCACATAGTCCCTCTCCTATATTTTTTTAAATTTGGTTTTGTTTTCTTTTATTTTTCGTCTTTCTTTTTTTTAAATTAAAATCATAGCTTCTACACAGGGCTCATCTCTTCATTTCTGCTTTTTTTTCTGTTTCAACAGACCCATAGAACATGAATCAGCTTGTTCTGTTTCATAAATTGAGGGGAAAAACAAGTGGATGGTATCAGAGGCAAGCAGTCTCAAGAACATTGAGTGCAAGTAAAAAATGGCCAGTCTTAAATACTCAACCCAAAGTAATGACAATAGAATCAAGAGATAAAGACTACAACTAGCTAGACACAAAAGGGACTTGTTACACTAGCAGTCCTAGGAACTAAGGGTGGAGACAAGGGAAGCATGCTGGAAAAAGGAGTGAAGGGAGGTCAACACTGGTGATGGTAATTGCCCTAATTCACTGTCAGAAATTATGGCTAGAGAATTCCATAAGGTGACTTGAAGTCCCTACCACACTGATTTCAAAGGATGCTCTAATTGTCTTTTTGCTCAGGGGTAGAGCAAAAAAAGAGGACAGAATGAGATTTAAAAACTATCAACAAACATTAAAATAATAATACATTCACACACTTACTATTATTAAGTGCTTCATTTTGAGATATTTAGAAGATGATATAAAGTTTTCCAAACACTATCTAGTTAATATTAGAGAGAGATTATTTTGAGCCTGTACTGGTCATCTCTACATGGCAGTTATTTCTCAAACTTAATATCATTTCAATCTTATCATAAAAATTAAGGTCTTTAGATTCAAATTTTTGGAGAAAAATAAAGAAGGACTAAAACATTTTATGGGCATCTTAATGGAAGTGATTCTATTTAATAAGAAAATATTTTGTGTCTTCTATTCATATTAAACTGATTAATAATACACCGACCTTGTCCTTGGGAGTTTTTATTCTATAAGTGGAATATATTCATAAATAAATAATTTAAGTATTCAATTGTTAGAAGGAGATCCAATTAAGTGAAGGATTTGGGGGAATTATTTAGACTCTTTCCCAAGGGCTGAAAATATAATGAAGAATTTCAGAAAGTAAGGTTTTCAATGATAAGTTGAAGAATTTCCAAAGAAATAACAAAGTGAAGGTGATTGGAAGTGAAGGAAAACATCATGGTGAGATAACAAAAATATAAAATATTTTGGCATTTCAGGTAACTAAAAGTAGTCCAGTCTCAATTCTACAGTAAATATAGGGAGATAATGATCAAAGTTGGAACTACAGAGAAAGGCAAAAATTGAAGAACTAGACTTCAAGGATACTATATACACTTCAAACAACAGCTCAAGAATTGTCAACTTCTTTAAAACCACATTCTTAGCAGTAAAACTTAAATCATTAATGATGATGCATGAATTTCTTAGATTATTTACATGTATTAATATCACTTATAGTAATAAAGCATATTTAATATATAAAATAAGGTCATCATTAATGAAAAAATTATTGCAACACAAGCATATGACTATGACTAAACTGTAAATACTACTAACCTCCTCTACATAAAAATAAGTATTTGAAATGGAATATAATTAAGTAGAACTGAAAAATAAACCCAGACTATCCAAAAAGTAATTACTCTGACAATTTCAGAAAATTGAAGACTATGAACTGGAACCAACATGAAGGTTTATTAAGACATGTCATTTTCCGGAGAACTCTCGTGATGTAAACTTTGTGTGCCAAGTTAACTGCACCATAGGGTGTCTAGATTAAACATTATTTCAAGATGTATTTGTCAAGTTTTCTCTGGATGTAATTAACATTTGAATTGGCAAACTCAGTAAAATAGATTGCCTTTTCCAGTGTTGGTACCTATCATCCTGTTGAAGGATAAAACAGAATAAAATTGAAGAAATTTTACTATGTCTATAATAACTCCTTTATTTCTTTCCACAGTTTTACTTGGAGATATAGGTCGATCTCTGTAGTTCCAGAAATATTGCAATGTTGTACTATATTATTAGATTCAGAAGACAGTGCTCATTAAGATAATGTCACGACAAAAATGATAATCTATTATATTCTACTTTATTATGCCTGCTAATATAATCTAATTTTATGTCCACAGAAAGGATGAAATATGCAACTGTATGCCATGAACTTCTGCTACAGAACTCATTCATTGAATATGTTATTGTAATCTGTTTGAAATTATAGGTAGTTTATATTATACCATAATGCTCATGATTTTAATTTGTTTTTAGGAAAGGAACCAGGATGCTCAAGACCCTCAGATGAAACTTCAGGGTGTAGACTCCCCTTACAGTGCTCATTATCACTTAAAGTTTACCTCACCAGTGATGATTGGCCTAGAAAATTGAAAATCTTTTCATCTAACTTGCTGGCTTTATATTTTTTTAAGCGTTCTGACCAATTCCATCTGACCGTGACAATAGTGACTGTGAAGAACCTATCACAGAGAAAGATCACAGAGAAAGACTTTGGGGTTAGACAATGTAGTGTGCCTGGATCCTGTATTTGGTCTTATGCTAAAATGCTTCCTGGGTAAGATCTCCTGTTTTTAGGTCAAAGGATTTTCCTTTATATTTTCCCCATATTTTGCCCGCCTATGCAAACAAACAAAAACAAACAAACAAAAAACAAATACACACACCCTTTTTTTAAAAATGAATTTTTTAATCTCATATAGTTTCATATGTAACTCCATCCTTTTTTATTGAACCTTGGGACATGGAATACTTTATTTTACCACATATTCCTGCAAAGGAAGAAAGAAAGCCTGGGGGTCTGGGACCAAGTGATCTTGGATGCATTGGCAGAGAAATTATTAAAGACTGAACTAAATATCCAAGCCCAAATCAATGATTATACAATCAAAAGACCTAAACTTGAACAATCTAAACTTAAAGGAATCTGTTATATTGGCAGGCCAGGGGACAAAGGGTGGTGCACTGTGGGTCCATTGTAGAGGGAGGTTGACACTGATGGTGGGAAGTGCCCCAACTCATTGTATATCATAAATTTAACTATGAAAGATTCTGATGACACTAAATATTTGAATAAAAATTAAAAAATAAAACTGTATTTTCCTTTTTTGATGCCTGAGTCAGAATGTTGGTCTTCCAATCTTAGTGCAGGTGTGTTTCATTCAGATTATATTTACATCCAAGAAATTTCCTAGTCTTCAATATGAAGATGTCAGGTAGAGAAAATTCTCACCCCATAATCATATGAACCATTTCTCATAGTAAATCATTATTTTATAAATCATATATATTGATTTATTTATTTCTAAAAATGTTAACACAAATTAACAATTGTTTTACCACAGGTAATTGTTTTAAAAAGCATATTAGATAGATATAATTCAGAGACTATTATATAATAAATGTTATTCCCAAAATTTATTGTTATAAATTTTACGATAACTGATGGTGTAATGTATTGCTAGGACTAGACTCCCAATTATTTTTAAGTAATTCATATAGAAGAAGAGTATGAAAACTTTGGTCTTGATTTCTTTTTTTTAATACCTTTATTTAAACACCTTGATTACAAACATGATTGTGGTTGGGTTTCAGTCATGTAAATAACACCCCCCTTCATCAGTGAAGCATTCCCATTACTAAGTCCCAAATCTCCCTCCTCCCCAGCCCACCCCCACCTATACTCTAGACAGGCTTTATACTTTCCTCATTCATTCACATTGTTATGATAGTTCTCAATGTAGTTATTTCTCTAACTGCACTCATCACTCTTTGTAGTGAGCTTCATGTAGTGAGCTGTAACTTCCAGCCCTCCTCTCTTTTGTCTCTGAAAATTATTGCAAAAACAACTTTTACTTTTTTAAAAAACCATAGATGAGGGAGACTATTCTGTGTCAATCTCTATCCCTCTGACTTATTTCACTCAGCACAATAGATTTCATGTACTTGATTTCTAACTGACAAGCTTTAGTAGATTGTGCATGATTTCATGTCTTCTGTTTCCTGTATCCTGGGTTCTTCTTTTTTTTTTTTTTCATTTAAATTCACAAAATGCTGAGTTTCTTGAATATTTAGAAAATTTTGGATTGAAAATCTTGAAACCAAAAGGCTGAAATAAAACCCATAAAAAATAAACAACAGAAAAAAAGATATGTTTACTCTGGAGACCTTTTTACTAACTTTATGCAAGGATTTAAAGTGAAGAAATCTGGAGCCGAAGTGATAGCATGGCGACAGGGTGTTGGCCTTGCATGCAGACGATTAGAGACAGATCCGGGTTCAATTCTCGGCATCCCATAAGGTTCCCCAACCCTGTCAGGAGCAATTCATGAGCACAGAGCCCGAAGTAATCCTTGAACACCTCGAGGTGTGACCCAAAACACCCCTCCAATTAAAATAAAAATAAAGTGAAGAAATTCAAGAAAGAATCACATTTATTTGAATATAGATACACTTTTCATAAAAATACAATAGTTTTGCATTTATATGTGTGTTATTTTCTGAAAAGATTAAGTATTTCCTCCTTTGCTTAAATAAAGTACAGAATGTTTATTGCCAAAAAAATACAATAGTTTTGAACAACATAGCTGGAATTTATATCAAGATAAAATCTTTATTTAAAAAATACCCATGAGTCTTCTACAACTTTCTGTTTTCAAGTAATGAATGTTTTTAGTTACACAAAATATATGATTAAATTTGCGAATAAATATTTGCTGCCAGTTCTATGCACTGATTTCAAGCAATATGTTCAATAACATTTGAGGCTAAGTCACACAGCAGGAGACTTTGGCAATTGGTTCATACCATGTAAATTCGTCCTAAAGCAGAGAACTTTCCACACTAGAAATGAATATGCCACATATACATTGTCTTAATTAAAAAGCACAGAGCATCTAGACTTGCATGCATGTACCAAATCCTATACACTACAAACACTCCTTTATTCCCTTTTTGTTCCACTTGATAATTAGAACTATAAGTAAAGGACACAGGCATGCTGTGTACTATGTTTAAATTCTTACAAATAATATTACTATTCTTCTTTATTGTTGCTGTGTTTTTGATTTTTTGGGCCACACCAGGTGACACTCAGAGGTTACTCCTGGCTATGTGCTCAAAAATCACCCCTGGCTTGGGGAAACATATGGGACACCAGAGGATCAAACCGTGGTCCATGCCTAAAACTTGTGCCATCGCCCTGGTCCCAATATTACTATTTTTTAATTACAAAGAGTCACTAACCGAGCTGAAAGTTAGTACAGGGTCAAAAGTGCTTATCTTGCATATAGCCTACTCAGATTCCATTCCAGACATCACATTTGGTTCTCTGAGCAAACCCAGTATTCATCCCTGAACACAGCAGCAGAAGTAAGCTTAGATTGCCATCATGTGTGGCTCACTGGCATTTCATACTTCCCCAAAATCTCAAGTTTTCACCAATAGTTATTTTATTGTTTTTTATATCAATTTCTGTACTCCTTCTATATGCTATAAGTACCTAGAGCCATAGTAAACAGAACTATGGTTTTCAAATATGAAAGATGACTTTTATGCTGAGCCAAGCTTTTCCATTCATTGAATTGTAAGTTATTTACATATTCTGGATTAAAAATCGGAGACAAAAGATATGAGATTTTGTCACACCTATGTGTGAATTATCCTATAGAAAATTGTAAACAAGATTTATTCTATACTACAATTACCAATCTGAACTCTTAAGTACTAACAAAATTCTGAAATTTTGAGATTTTACTCAACAACTGTCTTCCTCTTGGATTTATTGAAACAGAAGAGAATGAGATAGATATAACACAATTGTTTTATTTACCAGGACAAAGTATCCACTACTGTGAGTTGATGCACGCTAATGTACAGTGAGTGAACCGTCTGCTCACTCAATAATAAGAATGATGTCACCAAATCAATAGAAAACCTATTCAATGAAAAACTATTTTTCTATTGATCAAAGAGGTTAGAACCTTTTGGTGCTTTTTGGTTTAACAAAGTAGTTCAATGCATTTATTTCTACATGGAAATAAATAACGTTTGTTTCACTTCCCCCGAGCCCTAAAATTCCTCCAACTACAATATTTCCAATAAAATTTATTTTCAATATTTTGTTCCTTAAATTATTCTGGGCTTTTATATTATTTTTCTTTTTCAGTATTCAGACTTCATTTAAACATTTTTCTTATTAATTATTGCACATTCTCTTTTTCACATAATTGATTTACTTTTCATGACTTCCATTTATTTTGTATATATATTCTAATTGATTATGACCTTCTTAATCCCTTCCCCCATACTGAGAATGAGCCAAGCCACAAAAGGAAGCATTTTAATTTTCTACAGAGTCAGCTTTTCTATGGAAGTATCAATGATTGACAGCAAAGACTGCTGAGGAGGATACTGAGTCAGCAAATTCATCATATGATGAATAAGCTATAAGAATGTCCAATATGAAATAAGGAGAAAGCTAAAATAATGGATTAAACTAAATTAAAAAACCTTTCTGTTTAAAGCCTAGTCTCCTAAACTATAATACCTATAACTATTGGTTATAATAAAAATTCTATTTAATTTCATTCACTCGAAATATAATTTTAGAATGATACAATTTGTTAGTATAATCTTATATACATCTTAAATCTGTAAATTTACACTTTTAAAATTGTTTATGTGTGATGTGTTGTAAACTACTTTAGTCTCATCTCAGTCTTATGTATGTTTAAACAGACATTTTAAAATAGAAAAGAACATTAAAGTCTTCATATAAACCTTATTCGGTCATGATAATATGCCCTAAACACCAATTAATTCACAAACAACTTGTAAAGATTGACAATGAAAATTTTTCTGCTTATCTTCGTCATTATTAGCTGTAGGATTACATATAAGGCTGTTGTTTTGTTTAGCATAATCAAAATTTGTTTGTTTAGCACAATTATTTTTAGCCGGAGAGTGAATATACAAGTAGGGTATTTTCTTTGCATGAAATCAACCTGATTTTGATCTTCAGCACCAGATATGATCCCCAGAGTCCCATGAAGAATGACATTTTGTGGAAAGAACCACTGAGTATGACCCCAAAACAAGACAAAACAAAAAATAGAGGTAATTCTTTTACAAGTAGGTTATAAAAAGTATTATTGTAGAAATTTGGCTATATCCTAATTTCCTATATATTAGGAACATCATAGGAAGCTCTAAAATATGTAAATATTAGGTCCACAAAAGAGATCTTAAAATATGCTAAAATCATATTTATTGATTGATTAAAAAAAGTAACTTGC
>PVKC010039613.1:0-12507 GCA_004027635.1 Crocidura indochinensis | reverse complement strand
CTATTCTTATTCTCACTCTGTTAGACTCCCACCTTCAGACTCCCATGTATTTCTTTCTCCGTAACTTCTCCTTCTTAGAAATTGCCTTCACAAACATCTTCATTCCCAGAGTCCTCATCAGTATTACCACAGGGAACAAGAGTATCAGCTTTGCTGGTTGCTTCACTCAGTATTTCTTTGCTATATTCCTTGGATCAACCGAGTTTTATCTTCTGGCTGCTATGTCCTATGATCGTTATGTAGCTATTTGTAAACCTCTGCATTACATGACCATAATGAACAGTAGAGTCTGTATCCAGCTGGTGTTCTATTCTTGGTTGGCTGGCTTAATGGTTATTATACCACCATTCACTCTGATGAGTCAACAAGATTTTTGTGCAAACAACAAACTGAATCATTATTTCTGTGATTATGAGCCCCTTCGTGGACTCTCCTGTTCAGACACAAGACTCATAGAAAAGATAGTCTTTCTTGTGGCATCTGTGACTCTAATAGTCACTCTACTACTAGTGATTCTTTCCTACATGTTTATTATTAGAACTATTCTGAGGATCCCCTCTGCACAGCAAAGGACTAAAGCCTTTTCAACATGTTCTTCTCACATGATTGTCATCTCCCTTTCCTATGGAAGTTGCATGTTTATTTATATTAAGCCATCAACAAATGGAGACACATTCAACAAAGGAGTAGCTCTACTCATTACTTCAGTTGCACCTTTGCTGAACCCTTTCATTTATACCCTAAGGAACCAACAGGTAAAACAAGCATTCAAGGATACTATTAAAAAGCTTGTGAATCTGGGACCAACAAGATAGTACAAAAAGAGGATGCTTGTCTTTCAAGTGGATGACCCAGGTTTGATCCCCAAGACACCAGATGATCCATTAAGTACCCCCAAATATGATCCCTGAGCACAGATTCAGGAAAAGTTCTAAGAACCTCTGGAAGTTTCCTCCAAAAAAGTTCTTGATTTTTCTAAAAATTTCAGGATTTATTATTAAGAGGCCCAGAAAGATAATACAATGGGTTAGGTGCTTGGCTTACACACAGCTGAATCAGATTTGATACTGGTACCTCCATGGGTCTCCTGAGCTTCCTAGAAGAGATACCTGAATGGAGAGTCAAGAGTAATATCTGAACACCACTGATACCCCAAAAAGAAGTGTAATTGGATTAATCCTTACTATGTATCAAACTCTGTTAGCTATCTAAAAAGAATTAAACTCTAGGCCAGTGAGAGAAATTTGGATATAAGCGAATTACAACCCGATAAGTTCAAATAAAGAAATAAAATGTGTGCATTACTACATAGCTAAGAAATGATGTCATCATGAAATTCTCTACAACATGGATAGAATTGGAAGATATTGTGTTAAATGAAGTAACCTAGAAAAATAAAGATCAATACAAGATGGTATCACTAATATATGGTATTCTGAAAAACTGTTTAAAGAAATGAAATTAGTTAAATGGGGGTTGTCAAGAAAACCTAAGCCCCAGAATATAGTGAGGAGAAGAAAATAAATTGAGTGGGGGAGAAGCATTATTCATAAGAAATTATGGAAGACATAGAATTGTTTGATTCTTATGTTATTTCCTTTGAATTTGAGATATATTTTTCTTTATTGCTTTGAAGAATTCATCTATTTGTTTTGCCATTTGGATTACTATATGTCTTGGTGTTGATCTGTTAAGGTCTATTTTGTTTGGTATTCTTTTTGCATCTTGGATTTGTGCAGCTATCTCTTTCCAGAGAGTGGGAAATTTCTCTGCTATTATATTCCTCACTACTTGTTCTTCCACTTCCTCCTTTCCTCCATTACTGGTATTTTTATTAGTTGTAGATTATTTTTTTCTCTGTCCATTAAAGTACCTAACATTTTCTTCTAATATTTTGTCTCTCAAATCTTTATTGAAATTTTTTGATGTTGGCTTGTATTTTGTCTTCAATCATCCATGTGATTCTCTATGTGTTTAATTCTGCTATTGTGGATTGCCAGCATGGTTTTAAGTTTTCTTAGTTCCATTTGTATGGATTTTCTCATCTTCTGATATAATTCTTCTTTGAGTTAGTTGAATTGTTTGTCTATGTATTTCTTAGTTTCTTTGTGGTAGTGATTTCATAAATTCCATTGCTAAGACATTAAATGCTTCTTTTGGGTCCTCATCTATAAGGTTTGTGTGCTTTGGAGGACCTGGAAATTTGTTAGGATTTCTCTGCATATACCCAGATGCTGGTGTCTTTCGCAGTCTATTCATTGTTCTTTGTATTGGGTGGGTTGGAATGCTGGAGTTTCAGGGTTTTTTAAAAAGTGGTCTGTGTAAGTGATGGTTTGAGGTATATCAGTTTTGGGGTTTATTTATTCTTGATAAGTGATGCTGTCTAAGTATGATAGTTTTGTACACTTGTTTGATGGGTTAGTCTTCTGGTTTTTGGGCTATATATTTTTTGTGAGGGCCTGAGCCATTTTTGATAGTGGCTAAGAGTTCCAGAGGAGGGAGGGTGGGGAAGGAGCTCTTTAGCATGCACTAAATTTATGGGGTGACCCGGGAATCCCTGCCCACTGCCTCCACCTAGTTAGGGTCTGTGAGGATAGGGTTTGGGGGGTAGGAGCTATTACCACTGGGTCTTTCTATTCTGAGCTGACTTGGGGCTTTTTTGATAGCAGCTTGGAGTTTCTGAGGTCTGCAAGCTATTTTTTCCCAAAAGCTCTCAAAACCTATTTTTATCACTCATATAAGATCTCATTTGGCTTTTTCTGGTCCAATGGCTTGAGGAAATGAATCAGCTGATTACTTAGCAATGCTAGTAGTTAAGTCACCTATAAAATAGTATAATGCTCTACACACAAATATCCATTGCCTTCATATACCCTATTACATCCTGCTTAAAAAAGCCAAATTGCTCATACTTGTAATATTTGTGCTCCTTTGCTCTTTACCCCCATGTGGCCAGAGCCAATCCCTAACATCTGCAGAGAAATGATTTCTGGAAAACGAGTACCACTTAAGTTAACCTTTTCCCAAACAAACCATTTCTTTATTTGTTTTGTTTTGTTTTGGGTCACATCCGGCAGCAGTCAGGGGATACTTCTGGATCTACGCTCAGAAATCGCTACTGGCAGTCTTGGGGGACCATATGGGATGCCAGGATTTGAACCACCATCCTTCTGCATGCAAGGCAAATCCTCTACCTCCATGCTATCTCTCCATCCCCAAACAAACCATTTCTAATATAGTTATTGATGTTTATTCTTATTTTATATATTTTTCTATAACTTCATAAAGACCTAAAGTTGTGTGTTCCTTTTGATTATAATGCTTTTCTGTTATGGAAAACAGTATTAGAATTCTCAGTAAATTCAGAATGAAACTGCTATATGATCCATAATTCAGTTTTCTGTGTCTATGCTCAGGACAGAAAGACAATCTAAAGGATGTTTACATACTGATACTGCTATTTACCTCAGCACTTAGTACAATAACTAAGAGTTGGAATTTACCTAGATGTCTAACAGTAGATGAGTGGATTAGGAAGATGTGGCATGTATATACAAAGGAATACTACATAGCTACTTGGCATGATGTAATCATAAAAATTGTTGCAACATAGATAGAACTAGAAGATACTATGTAAAATGATGTAAGCATGAAAAAATAAATACAGAATGATATCAATTTTAACTGGTGTTTAGAATAACTTCATGAGGTAATGCAATTGTTTAAATGGAGGTTATCTAGACAGGAGCAAATGGTACTGAGAGTCATTGGTGGCTTTTCCACATTCAGTTGTGTGCATATCACAGAAGCTTTTTTTCAAGAGTCGAGAGCACTGAACACAGCTTTATGAGTCCATAGCTTCCAAGTATCGTTTCCATAGACTTCTGTGAACAAAAAGCATTAGAACATAATTGCAGACATATTTAGTTTGATAATAAATTGCTAAAACGTTCTTATAAAGAACACTGTTATAAGAACCTACAGTATCCAAGTTCCTTCTCCATAGACTTGTGGACAAAATAGTAGAACAGTTTTTTCAGACATACTTAAATTGAAAATAAGTAGCTAGAAAATTATTATAATGAACACTGTAGTTATCATTTATACCATCAAAATTCATTTTCCACAAATTGCTGTGAATGAAAAAATTAGAATATTTTAAAAGAAGAGTTTCCTTTTACATCTTGAAATTGAGGTATCAAAGTGTTTCAAGACAAAATTAGTAACATTTAGGAGTGACTCTTAAGCAGGAATTTCAGCCACTCAGTAAGGGTCTCCTTGAAAGAAATTCAAGAAATTCAGAGAAAATGATATTAGGGATAGAAGTCAAGTGGTGGCATACACCTTTTTTTAAAAAATAATTTAGTTTTGAGGGTCCTGAGAGCACACTCAATGATGCTTGTCCCAAATGATTGTAAGTGACATATTTGATTTGCCATTCTTTGCAGAATGTTTGAAAAGTTTTACCAGTGTAGACTGGGTCATTATCAGTTTTGATGGTTTGGGGAAAACCCATAACAGAAAAACATCATAACAAAAGGATCAAACTGCTTTAGCTTTCAGGAGTCATAGGGGCAGCCCATAAAAAATGAGAATAAGTGTCAACTACTGCATGGAGAATAGGTTTCTTTTGGAAAAGGTTAACTAGTAAAATTCATCTGCTATCATTTATTTGTCTTCAGTATTCAGTGTTTAGCTCTGGCAACATATGATGCACAGTGTAATGAAGTGCAGACAGGATATATTCAGACAAGTTGTCTGGTTTGTCTCCTTGGAATGGTTAATGTACATGAAGATGTCAGCATTTGTGTGCCGGGCTTTATAGGTGATGTAAAATCAGGTGCTACCAAGCAACCAGCAACTTTATTCTCTTAGACATGGTCAAACAGGCCAGAATGAGATCTAATAAAGTAATGAAAATAGGTTCAGTGTCATTTTATAAAAGATATTGTAAATTCTAAAGCAAATCCTGAATCACATGGTTATGGTCATTTAAAAAAGTAGTGACAATTCCAATATAAAGGTCAATCACTTATGCTGAGTCACTTATCATGTTATATAAGCCTGACACTAGGAAGAGAAAACAAATTAAAGTGGCAAGTTACAATTGTCAGGCAGACTTATAATTTATAAAAACTTTTGTGGTAGTGAGGGAAAGTGATACCATCATTCCCTGATGAAGAACCATTAATGCAATATGCTATAGAATTAGGAATGAAGGAAGAACGAATGACAGAAAAAATTACAAATTTGCATCTTTTTGAAAAAATCTCAGGCTTTTTCATCTGGGTAATGAAAGAAAATTTCTCTGAGAAATAAGCTAAAGCTATTTGAAGAACATTATAGTGGGGAAAAATGGATTCAATTTTCTTTTTTTTTTTTTTTTTTTGGTTTTTGGGCCAGACCCGGTGACGCTCAGGGGTTACTCCTGGCTATTCGCTCAGAAGTCGCTCCTGGCAGGCACGGGGGACCATATGGGGAACCGGGAGATCAAACCGCAGTCCGTCCTAGGTTAGCGCAGGCACCTTATCTCCAGCGCCACCGCCCAGCCCCAGGATTCAATTTTCTTTTGTGGAATGGGTAAGACAATTACAGGAGAATCATAGTTCAATAATGCACAGGCCACAGCCTTCCTTTAATTATAAAGATGACTATTAGCTTCAAATATGGCACAAGGGTGCATGCCTGCTTGTTGTGTAAATAGAACTATTCTACTGGGGGGGATAACTGTGCTATTGCTTCAGTTAGTGATTAGGGTGTAGCAAATAACAATAACCACACTTTTTATCCAGGGTATAACTTGGAAAGATAGGACTTTTGGAGTTGGACTATAAAAAGTTCTACTTCCTTTTGAGCTTCAGGTGTTAATTATCTTGGGCTATCCATTGTGGAGTCTATTTAAGGGTAAGAAGTTACTAAACTATGAGTTGGAAATTCCAATGGAGAAGATCTAATTAATATCTCCAAGTAGTATTTGAAAATGATTAAGGAACTTGAAATTTTTATGGTAAATGTAAAATTTCTGGGGACACACTGTAATGCATTCAAGAACATAACTCAAATATTTATATAGTGCAGCATTTGAAATTTTTTGTGGCAATCTGTAAACCAGTGGCCAGTAAACATATCATTGCATGTTCATATAATCTTTGAAACTCACTGTTTTTTAGAAAATGCAAGCAAGAAATCATCCATCTAGTGAATAATATATGTATAGGAACTTCAGCATGAGTAGGAAGTAAAACCACATCAACAAAATATTGACATATTGTACATGAATGTGTCATTCCCCGAGTCCATGGTTATCTAGCCACGAGTTTCTACTCCTAACACAGGGAATGTGGGTCGGAGAGATAGCATGGAGGTAAGGCATTTACCTTCCATGCAGAAGGGCAGAGGTTCAAATTCCAGCATCGTATATGGTCCCTCGAGCCTGCCAGGAGTGATTTCTGAGCATAGAATCAGGAGTAACCCTTGAGTGCTGCCAGATGTGACCCAAAAACCAAACCAAACCAAAACAAAACAAAAACGACAGGGAATGTCTTTTATTTCTTTTAATATACATTGGTGTTGGATTAACAATATATTTACAAATAGTTAATAGATTGTACATACTTGTATTATTGTTAATAAACATTAAGTATTCAAGCTGACATACACTTGTGTTTGGAGATTTAAATCTTGTTACTCATATTAACATTATTTCTTCTATGCGTTTGTAGAATAATCCAGTGTTCATATTAGAAGTTAGTACAATTTTTTTTAATTAAATTTTGACTTAATTGTTGAGCTTGAATGCTTTCTTAATTGGTGGCAGCTTTTAGGCCAACTATGGTTGTTTTATAGACTTGCTCACTAATGAAGGTTGTAGCCTTATGCTGCAGAGCTGTACCTCTGCAGATTAACATTTAAGTTTACATTTAAGTTGTAACATTTGGTTGGTAAACTGAAATCTGAACTTAAATTCTAGTCTGGATAACCAGCTATCAACAGGCTCGGTTGGCATATCACCCATTCACAAATCTTCTCATTATTTTTCCATATAGATGAGTAGGCTCTTTTGACTGGTCACGAATAGCTTGTCTAGTTTCAAAGTCTGTTTTCCAGTGGTTGGGTTATGGGATGAGGACTCCTGTATATGGCTCACAGAATATGGATTTGCAACAAAATGGTGGACATGATTCACTGGTTGTTTAGGACCATAATGGATGGAGATATAGCATGAAGGTAGGGCATTTGCCTTGCATTCAGAAGGATGGGTGGTTCAAATTCTGCAGTCAAAAGCATGCCAGGAGAGATTACTGAGTGTAGAGCCAGGAGTAACCCCTGAACAGTGCTGGGTGTGACCCAAAAACCAAAACCAAACCAAAACAAAACAAAACAAAAACAAAAAAAAAAACAAACAAAAATGAGATTCTTCACTTCACTAATTATCAGCAAGATGCAAATCAATGTCAATAATCTAGTATCTCACACCACAGAAGACATAAATAGAAGAAGGTAAACAAGTGCTGCAAAGGATTCATGGAGAACGAAACTCTCCTCTGTTGGTGGGAATGTGAACTGTTAAAATCTATTTGAAAAATAACATGAACATTTCTCAAAAATGTCAAAAATGATGACCAGAGTCATAGTACAGAAGTTAGGGCATTTGCCTTTTTCCTGCTGCACTCGGTTTAATTTCTAGCATTTCATATGTTCCCCTGAGTACGGAATCTGGGTGTTGACCAAAAGCAAAAACAGAAAAAAAAATAGCGTAAGCTCCTATATGATCCAACACTGTTCCTGGGAATATAAAGTATAAGTCCAATGCAGAAAAACCCTCTGCACTCCTATGTTCATTGCAGTTCTATGTACTATAGCCCAAATCTGGAAACAACCCATGTGCTAGAGAGCATATGAGTGGATAATGAAAAAAAGGTATAGCTACAGAGTGGCATATTCTTGAGTCAGGAAAAATGAAGGCATCAAAAATCTTCCCTCAGCGGTGGGGGCTCAGAGGAGAGCTGCTCTGGCTTCCAGGTAGTGGAGGAGGGCGAATGAGCAACAGGCGGGAGCTTGGAGTGGAGCAGCACCAATTCCCAGTTATTGGGGGAAAGGTGAGTGAATGACCATCCAGGACTCAGAGCAGAGAGGTATTGGTTTCCAGGTAGTGGAGGAGGGGTGAGAGAGTGACTGGTGGGGACTCGGAGCAAAGCGGCACTGATTCCCAGGTGTTGTGGGTAAGGTGAATGAACGACTGGCCAGGGACGGGCCAGAAGCAGAGCAGTGCTGGATCCCAGGTGATTGAGAAGGGGTGAGCGATCTACGCAAAACTGGGACCTCTACCATTGTGGCTAGGAGCTGAACTGCACTGACTGGCAGGAAGATGGAGAAGGGTGAATGACCCGGGCTTGAATGAAGGATGTGGGCGGGGCCAAACCTTAACAACTTCAGCCAACATACCCACCTAAAGCCACACTTCAGAGAAAGGACCCAGCCCCACAACACAGGTGGCAAAAGAGGGCTGAAATCTGAAGGCACTGCACTCCAAGCCAAACCAATAAATAAAAATAAATATGGGTAAACTAAGTAAGAAACTAGCAACTAGAGATATGGAGAGAAATGCTAACAAGTTTCCAAGTTCACCAAAATGCACTGGCCCAATAGATGAGGACCTGAAAGCAGCATGGCAAAATAAATGCAAGCCATGGTAAAAGAAATGAAAGATTCACTAGCCAGTGAGTACAAGAAATCCATAGTACAAATCAACCAACTTAAAGAAGAACTCTTACAGAACCTGAAAGATTCCATACAAATGGAATTAAAGGAGATAAAAAAGTCTTAGAAAGCCATAATAGCAGAATTACACAGTTGGAGACAAGAAATCCATAGATGAATAAATCAACCAACTTAAAGAACTCTTACAGAACATGAAAGAGTCCATATAAATGGAATTAAAGGAGATAAAAAAAAAGTCTTAGAAAGCCATAATAGCAGAATCATACAGTTGGAAAATCACATAGAAGAACTCTAAGAAAAACTGCAAAAACAAAACAAAACAAAAACAAAAAACAAAAGCAAAAAAGAAGCCAACAAGGAAATAAAAGGTAAAACACTGGAAGAAAAAGTTCAGTATTTAACAGACTGAAGAAATAATCTATGGATTGTAGGTATACCAGAAGGGGAGAAAATAGGGAAAGGGGAAGAACAAGTAGTTAGGGAAATAATAGTGGAAAACTTTCCCAACTTCTGGAAAGAGGCTTCCATGCAAACCCAGGAGGTGAAAAAAGTCCCTAATAAATTAGACCCTAAGAAACCAGCACCAAGACATATAGTAATTTCAATGGCAAAAACAAAGAGAAAGATGAACTCATTAAAGTAATAAGGGAGAATAAAACCTCAAGTGCAAAGAAAGGAATATAAGAATCAAAAGAGATTTCCAATTTGAAACAATTCAAGCAAGAAAACAGTGGAATGACATATTTAAACGACTGAATGAAAGAGATTTCTAACCTTGAGTCCACTAGCCAGTAAAACTCTCATGCATATGAGGGGGAAGACTAAAAACATTCTCAAACAAAAACAAACTTTCTTTATTAGTGCAAACAAAACCAATTCTAAATGACCTACTAAGAGACAAATTACACAATCAAACCCTTGATTGTAACAACAACCACTCTACACAATACAGCTGCACAACAGCCCTCTTTGTCAATCTTCTTATGTTAATAGCCTAACCTCTCGCATTAAAAGACACATAATAGAGAGCTGAATTAGAAAACAAAAATTGGATTTCTTCTGCCTTCAAGAAACACACCTACAAGGCACAGGCTTATAATAAAAGGATGGTTATCAATTATTCAAGCCAATGGAAAACAAAAAAAGAAGTGATGGACATTCTAATATCAGACCAAATTGCATTCAGCTTCAAGTAAATGTTCAGAGACAAAGAGGGTCACTACTTACTGATCAGGGGAACAAAAGATCAAGATGTACTAACCCTGGTTAATACTTATGCACCAAATGCAGAGCCAGCAAAATATGTAAAACAATTGCTCGCAAACCTGGAGAAACACATAAACGGAAATGTGATAGTAGTAGGAGATCTCAATACTCCACTATCATCACTCGACAGATCCGAAAGACAGAAATCTAACAAAAAAATAAGAGCCCTAAATGAGGAATTAGAAGAACTAGGGCTAATACATATATAGAGCCCCACTCCCAAAAAACAGAATACCCATTCTTCTCAAGTGCACATGGAACCTTCTCTAGAATAGACCATTTCTTAGGATATAAGTCTAACTTGCATAGAGTCACAAATATAAAGATTATTATAAGTACCCTATCATTTAGAAAGCCTAAACAGGCCAATCACTTCTGAGGAAATTGAATTAGTAATTAAGAAACTCCCCAAGGGGGCCCGGGAGATAGCATGGAGGTAAGGCGTTTGCCTTTCATGCAAAAGGTCATCGGTTCGAATCCCGGTGCCCCATATGGTCCCCCGTGCCTGCCAGGAGCAATTTCTGAGCATGGAGCCAGGAGTAACCCCTGAGCACTGCCGGGTGTCACCCAAAAACCAAAAAAAAAAAAAAAAGAAACTCCCCAAGAACAGATGTCCAGGTTCAGATGGTTTTACAGGTGAATTCTATCAAACGTTCTGAGAAGAATTACTACCACTGATCAATAGGATTTTCCAAACCATTGAAAAGACAGGAATCCTTCCTAATTTCTTTTATGAGGCTAATGTCACACTCATTCCCAAAGATGGCAAAGATACCGCTAAGAAAGAAAACTACAGACCAGTCTCACTAGTGAACATAGATGGAAATATTCTCAACAAGATATTAGCAAACCTAATCCAGCACTACAACAAAAGGATTAGACACTATGACTGAATGTGTTTTATTCCATAGATGTAAGGATGGTTTAACATATGCAAATTAATCAACATCATACACCAAATCAACATCAACAACAACAAAAAAACCCCACATGATTAGATCATTCAACACAGAGAAGGCGTTTGGCAAAATCCAATGCCCATTCATGATGAAAACACTCAGCAAAATAGGACTGGAGGGAACCTTCCTCAAGATAGTTATAGCTATCTATGAAAAGCCCACAGCCAACATGATCCTTAATGACAAAAAACTGAAAACATTTCCACTAAGGTCAGGAATCAGGCAGGTTGTCCACACTCTTCACTCTTATTCAATATAATCTTAGAAGTCCTAGCAGTAGCAGGGAATCAAAGGAATCCAAATAGGGAAAGAGGATCTCAATATCTCTTTTTGCAGATGATATGATGATATACATCGAAAACCCTTAAGAGTTCACAGTAAACAATTAACCTAACAATTAGTCCTAGAAACAATTAACCAATACATCAAAGTGGCTAGCTACAAAGTCAATACACAAAAGACAGTAGTGTTCCTAATGATTTAGAGAAGAAAGAGATTAAGGAGACAATCCAATTTAAAATACTATCAAAAAGCAAATGGCCTAAATAAAAATATCAAGTACCTAGGAATCAACCATACAAGGGAAGTGAAGGACCTATATCATGAAAACTTTAAAACACTTCAGAAAGAAATTGACAAGGATCTAAGGAAATGGAAGAGCATCCATGCTCATGAGTAGGTAGAATCAACATAGTCCAAATGCCTATTTTACCTAAACTTCTCTATAAATTTAATGTAATCCCTATCCAAATTCAGACATCATTTTAAGGACTTAAAATAATAAATCATAAAATTAATCTGGAACCACAAAAGACCCAAGATAGCAAAATACATACTGAAAAACAATAAGCGGGTGACATCTCTTTACATAACCTGAAGCTACACTATAAAGCTTTAGTGATCAAAACAGCATGGTACTGGAACAAATACAGAGGCTAAGACCAGTGGGTTAGAACAGAATTTCAGAGATAAAACCCCAGATATATAGTCAACCGATATTTGACAAAAGAGCCAAGAAATTGAAATGGAATAAGAAAGTCTCATCAACAAATGGTGTTGGTACAACTGGAAAACCACATGTAAGAAATTAAAAATTGATCCATACCTCACACCTTACAAAACAGTCAACTCAAAATGGATTAAAGACCTTGAAATCAGACCAGCATCCATAAATTTTATTGAGGAAAAAATAGGCAGAACACTCGAAGATCTATATATCAAAAGTCTTTGAGGATAGAATGCCAATGGCAAGAACTTTCGTATTAACCTAAACAAGTGGGACTACATCAAAATAAAATTTTTTGCATGGTGAAAGATACCCTACTTAATACTAAAAGACAGTACATAGAATTAGAAAAACATTTTTGCACTCAACCCGTCAGATAAAGGGCTGATATTTAGGATATACAAAGCACTCAGAAAGGTAAGTTCCAAAAAACTCTAATAAAGCCAAAGAAAAATGGGGAGAAAAAAATGAATAGATACTGCTCCGAGGAAGACCAAAAGATGGTCAACAGAGACATGGAAACATGCTCACCTTCACTCATCATTAAGAAAATCC
>PVKC010039612.1:0-12409 GCA_004027635.1 Crocidura indochinensis | reverse complement strand
GTGTGTGTGTGTGTGTGTGTGTGTGTGTGTGTGTGTGTGTGTGTGTGTGTGTAAAGAGAGACAGAGGCTTTCTCTCCTCATGTCTCCTTGAGCGAATCTTATGTCTAACTCTGGCTGGTATTTGGGGGCAGTCTTTGATCTAGAGGAGCAGGATGAGGTCACAGCTTTGGTGGAAGGGAAAAGCTCCTTTTCCCCTGCAGGCGCTGGCAGCCCCAGGGCACAGTTCTGCCAGCATTTCCTAGAGGGAAGAAAGGCCAGGGAGGAGAAGGGTGCTTTGGGACAAAATGCAGATTGTGGGTCAGTGACCCTGTTTTAGGAAGTGCTGATTTAAATACAGGCAGATTTTCAAGTCTAAAGGATTAATCTCTCTCTCTCTCTCTCTCTCTCTCTCTCTCTCTCTCTCTCTTTGTTGTGGGGTATTGAGGGCCTCCTTAGTGGTGCTCAGGAGTCCTGGGGCCCTTTCTTGTGATTTTCAGGCCCGCTGGGTTGTTGATTCAAGGCAAAGACCCTTCAGTGCTAGGGAATACCTGGACAGCAGTGATGCTTGGGACATATCCAAAAGTGCTGGTAGAGGTAGAGTCCACAGTTATAACCAATGACTTTCTGGTGCCCTCAAGAGTCCAGAGTTTTGGAATTTTTTTTTGTTTTTTGTTTTATTTTTGTTTTGTTTTGTTTTTTGTTTTTGGGTCACACGTGGCAGTGCTCAGGGGTTACTCCTGGCTCCATGCTCAGAAATTGCTCCTGGCAGGCACGGGGGACCATATGGGGCACTGGGATTCTAACTGATGACCTTTTGCATGAAAGGCAAACGCTTTGGGGCCCGGGAGATAGCATGGAGGTAAGGCGTTTGCCTTTCATGCAAAAGGCCATCGGTTCGAATACCGGTGCCTCATATGGTCCCCCGTGCCTGCCAGGAGCAATTTCTGAGCATGGAGCCATGGAGCCAGGAGTAACCCCTGAGCACTGCCGGGTGTGACCCCAAAACCACACATACAAAAAAAAGAAAGGCAAACACCTTACCTCCATGCTATCTCCCGGGCCTCCTGGGGTTTTTTTATTTGGTGGTGCTTGCTGGACTCCAGGTTACATCCATGGATCAAATGTTCAGGAACTACATACCAGAGATCAGTCTGGAGTTGGCCACCTGAAAGGTCTTAACCCCTTTACTTTCTTTCTGGCTCCTTATGTGATTCATTTCATAAAAAATATGCACTCATGACTAAAGTTCCTTGGAATGAATGGTTCATTTTCACTCAAGAAGTCACCAAGAAGTGAATGTGTCTTGTGGATGCTCAGGAATTAAGTTCCCTCCTGCCTTAGCTTTATACAGTGGCCATACAAAATTAATAAACTGGGTGAGTTATAATCATAGATGCGGGTTCTCTCACTTGATTAATGTCTGGAGGCTACAAGTCTGTAATCAAAGTCATCAGGGCTGAGTTTCTGCAGAAACGTGCCCAGGAATCTGTCCCCTTATCCAACTTCTGCTTGTCCTGTGGATTTCTTGGCTTATGTTAGTAGAACTCTTTGTCTCTGGCTCTGTCATTTCAAGTCTGTATTTCTTTTCTTTTTTTTTTTTTTTGGTTTTTGGGTCCACCCGGCAGTGCTCAGGGGTTCCTCCTGGCTCCGTGCTCAGAAATTGCTCCTCAGAAATTGCTCCTGGCAGGCACGGGGGACCATCTGGGGCACCGGGATTCGAACCGATGACCTTTTGCATGAAAGGTAAACACCTTACCTCCATGCTATCTCCCGGGCCCCTCAAGTCTGTATTTCTTTCGTCTCTGTCTTCACTTCTTCTTATTTACTACTTTTTTTTTTATTAATTACCATGATTTACAAAGTTGGTCATAACACAGTTGTTTCAGGTGTACAGTTACATAGACTTTTCTATCTAATTTGCTTTGCCGCTACTAGGTTGCCAATACTGGGAAATTTGAAGGTATTGTACAGCTGCATATGTGGCCGCATGCTCCAGGAACTGTGGAATTGGACAGATTTCGAAATTTGGTGTCTCTTCCAGAGTGGTTGTGGAGCTGAGGAGCTGGACCATTTGTATCTGGAGGATGTGGATAAGGGTGGGGCACTGGAACTCTCAGTAGGGCAGGGACTTGGCTGCCCCCATCCCTAGAAGGCTCCAGAGATCTTGGCCTGGAGACCAGGATTACTTGGGCTGACTCATCTTTTCTTATAAGAAGAACTAAAGGTCCACTCTCTGACCTTATCTGCGTCGAGGCCTTGTTTCCAGTGCAGTCACTCATAGGGTTTGGGTGCTGGGACTTAGGTTTGTTCGTTGGAGACAATTCAGTTCATCACGCCTCTTGTTCATAAGAAACTTCTAATTCATTGAGGAGAAGCAATAGAAAAGGACTGTGAAGTCGACCCTTAAAGATGGCCAAACACTGTGCTTGGGAATTCAAAGGGGGGCTGGGAATGTGGTTCAAGTGGCCTTATACTTTTAAGGTCCTTGGTTTGCGCCCCAGTATATCATAACTGAAACCCTCACCTCCAGCACTACTGCATGTGTGAGCACACACGTACTCACCCCCACCCCCTACACACAGTAGCCAACAGCAAGCACATTATCTGTGCTTTGATGCAGAATTTATAATTTATAGAGATGCCATGGAGGAGAAATTTTCTGCCTCTGACCTGGGAGGACAGGTGGATTGATTTTAGTCACAGAATAATGGGCAGTAAGAGGCATTTCTGACCAAGTGTGAGTGAAGCAATGAGAACAACACTTGAGAATTTCTAGGCAGGAAAGCTGGTGGAGTAGCAAGGGACCTGAGATCTGGAGGTGGAGACCCTTGGTAGTTGCTGCAGAAACAGGAAAGACTTAGGTGAATCTGTGCTTGAAATGGTGTGGGAGGAGCAACCAGGGGTAGTGGACAGTGGTGGGTGCATTGATCGATGATGAATGGATATGATGGATGATGGTCACTGGGTACCTGAGCCTTAGACTTGTGCTGGAGTTTCCAGGGATGCTGGGGGGTGTCTAGAAAGGATGCAGCATTCTGGAAGAAAGCCCGTGAGTTTGCTTGTAAGTTGGGTTTGAGACCCAAGAGTTTGCTTGGAAGTAGTTTGAATTTGAGATTCATCAGGTTGTAAATAGTTTGGGTTTTAGATTCCCAAATTTGCCTGTAAGAAGGTTGGGTTTGAAATCCATTAGGTTATGGTTATTTCTAAGTAGGATGGGATTGAGATCCTTCTCCCTCCAGGCATGGGCACTAAGCATACGGTTAGATACAGGAGATTGATATGTGGAGAAGGCAGGAATGCCTAGGGGAGAATTGGAAACTTGGAGTGGGCAAAGTGATGGAACACAGTGTAATTTCAATTACCACTGTGGACTCATGCTGGGCTGCAGGTGAAAAGAAATGGAGACCACCGGTCTACTTTGTTGGGTTTCAGAGTGGCGTTGTCAATCCCCAGTATGTGGGGTGGTGCTGGGCCTCATGCAGGTAGGAGCTGGTTTTAAGCCATATTGGCCCAGAGAGAGAGTGGACAGAAAGAAGAACAGAATTCCTTCATGGAATACCTAGGACAGGAAGAAGGAGTTGGAGAAGATAGTCTATAAAAGGAGAAAACTCTTCGTGAAATGATTTGTGCTGACGCCAAATTGCAAAAGATTCAAGAGATGTACAAGTGAGGCCATCAGGGAAGAGATTGACTCCAGGAACGGCAGGCTGTCAAGAAGGAGAGAAAGTGTCAACTTGAGGAAGCAGAGCAAAATGGAGAACTCTTTAGTTAGAAACATAGAAAGGATAATTATTTGATAAACAGAGTTCTGTCGATATGTTGGAGCCTGAAACGTAGTTCAGCAGGTAAGTACTTGTTTCACATGTGGCTGATCCCCAGCACCTGATATGCCAAGCCTGCCAGCATCACCAAGAGTGATCCCTGAGTTTGAGCACTGTCAGGTGTGGTCCCTCAAACTCATAAGAAAATAAATGAAAAATAAATGAATAAAAGAGAGAGATAATACAGTGGGTAGAGAAAGTACTTGTCTTGAATGTGACTGACCTTGATTCTATATCCAACATCTCAGATAGCTTCCCAAGTGCCACTATGAGTGAGTCCTGAGAGCAGAGCCAGGAATAACCCCTGAGCACCACTGGCTGTTGCCCCCAAACCAAGTAAATCAATAAAGAGTCCTTTGAGAAGAGGACAGTAGGGCTGTTTTCTGACTGTAGTCTGAGGATTATTAACATGTTAATAATCATGAGGATTATTCATCTGTTTTAGGTGAGACAGTGGTGGATCTGTAGATCTCCCCAAGGAAAGGAAGATGGGTTAGTTGGTGCAGAGTCAGAATTTTGTAATCCTCCGTCATCCCTATGATGGGTCACACCCAACTTCAGTTGCTTCCCCATGGAGGACCAGGCCTGCTCATCTCTGAGCTGTTCCCAGACTGAGGAATAGCTTTGACGTCCTCCATACATTTTTTTCTGCACCAAGAGCTAAAGTCAATTGAAATGCCTTTTCTTCTGGAAACAAAACTTCTACAGGAGCTTAACCTGGAAAAACCATGGTTTTCTTTTCATCCCCATCTGCAAGAACAGCCATGTCTCCTCTCTCTCTCTAGATCTGCATTTCTGTGTTCTGGATTTGGTTGATGGAACCACAGAAAAAGGATAGAGTGAGGAGTGAGGCATCCTGTAGTATCTCTTTTTTCTTTTTTTTTTTTTTTCTTTTTGGGCCACACCCAGTGACGCTCAGGGATTACTCCTGGCTATTCGCTCAGAAGTCGCTCCTGGCAGGCACGGGGGACCATATGGGGAACCGGGGGAATCGAACCGTGGTCCGTCCTAGGTTAGCACAGGCACCTTATCTCCAGCGCCACCGCCCGGCCCCATCCTGTAGTATCTCATCTCAAACTCACACTGTTTGTTTTCTATCTTCATGGAACTCAGAGTCTATGGTTCCTCAACAGGGAAGAAACTAAGGCTCTCTTTGTGCTAGTTTTCTGGATCTGAAAGGAGAGGGAAGATTGAGTTCAGTGGCCAAAAGAGGCTTCATGGAAAACTCCACGGGGAGTCTGGCTGCTGGGCAAAAAGGGATGTTGAGTCTCAGGTAACAGTTGGGAACTAACTGCATCTGAGAGACACTGAGAGCATGGCTAGTGTCAGGATTACAGCTGGGAAAGAATTTTGAGCAGGTAGGTTGAACGTGGAGTGTTGAAGGTTTGGTATCGAAGGCTGAAGGGTGGCTTCTGAGAATTAGAAGAGAAGCTGCAGGAGGAAGTGTGAGTGGTAGAAAGAGGGCCCCTTTTTCTGTCTCATTTTGCCTGTGATCTCATGCAGGTTGTCTTGGCTGCATTCCTGTTCATGCGGATTCACAGACAAGAGGGAAGAGTCTTCCTTCCGTTCTCCTGTCTGTTTGTCCAGGAACTTCCCCCCCCCCCCCGAGTTTGGGTTTATTCCGTTAGGCTGTGCTGACTATGGAGTGTTTGACGAGAAACACCTGCTTCCCAGTTTTTTCCTTCTGACCTTGGACATGGACTTGCTCTCAGTCTTCAAGCATCTTGGCATCATTTCTCTTTGGATTTTTCCTGATCCCAATTTAAACAGCAACAACAATGTTTTGGGGCCATATCTCAAGAGTGTGTCTCGACCTCTCTCTCCACCTTGGTGCCCGGGGACCACCTGGTACTGGCAACCATGCCCAGGCCTCCCACGCACAAAGCAAACACACTTCCCTTTGGACCATCTCCCCAGCTCCTTCCCCAGTGTTTTCAGTGAAATCATCACATTCACCGAAAAGACCCCCATTGGAGGTTGGGGCTCAATGTGTTTTCATTCTCTCTCCTTCCCTGCAGGGAGAGGTTGTATGTGCTAGAGAGAAATGCATCACCACGTAACGAAATAACTGCCCAGCCTCGGGCTCCTGGCACAATCTTAAAATAACAATAAGGGAACAATGTGCCATGCTTGTGGGCTGCCAGGGCTCAGGGAAGCGGGTGGGGAATGGAGAAAAGAAACAGATTTTAATGTCAGGCTGACAAGGGTTTATTATACACATCAGTGGTTAAAATAATTACTTTAAAACATTTTTTGCAAAAGGCTTTCTGGGACCCTGTTAGACATCAGCTGTAGAGGCTCACTGTTGATTTGCTGGGCCCCCGGAAGCAATACCAGGGAGTGTAGGCAGGAGCTGAGAGATTACCTTTTCCCCTTGGCCCTCATTCTCCCTCTCTCACGTAGATGCTCTGTGTTTTTGTTCTCTTGTTGGCTGCTCTGATTTTTCCATTTCTCCTTCAAGGCTTGAAGGTGGAGGACCCAGGGGCTCCCCAGCACATCAGTCTTGAAGCTCACAGCAGAGAGTCTGACTTGGGGTGGGGGGCACGAGGCAGCGGCCCCCTGGCAGAAATGTCTCCATTTCTCTTGGATAAACCAGGCTTATTTACGGTAGGCAAGAGGGATCCTCCAAGACAGCAAGCAGTGAATGGAGATCTGAGAATCACATCTGCCTTTCTGTCTGTTCATGCCCTCTCCCTGGAAGCTCAGGGATTCCTCAATGGACCAGCCTTCTTCTTTTCTTTTTTTCTTTTTTAATTCTGTTTTGTTTTGTTTTTTTGGGTCACACCTGGCAGCGCTCAGAAATTGCTCTTGGCAGACTCAGGGGACAATATGGGATGCCAGAATTTGAACCACCGTCCCTTCTGCATGCAAGGCAAATGGCCTACTTCCATACTATCCCACTGGCCCATTGGACCAACCTTCTATGTATTTCCATCACTTTTCTAGACCCATTTCTGAGCTTTGAGAAGAACATGCAGCCTTGATGCTGCAGGTGAGGATGAGAAAGTGACTTGCTCAGGACAGTTTATGCCCCCCTCCCCCATCACCTCTCCTCCCTCGAAGGATCTGCAGCCAATGTAATTGCCACTTCTGACCTCTTTTCCTCCTGGACTGGCCCTGCCCCAAAGGCCCTGTATGTGCAGAGCTGAGGACCATGGTGCTTTTATTCCAACCTAGGATATAGAGGATCATCTCCTGGGATAAAGAGAGATTTTGCTCTAATGCGTGGGAAATGCTTCCTTATCGAGTGGTGGCTTCTGTCTGCTCAGGGAGAATTGCTTTGGACTTTGAAAGCTAGTTTGGGGGAGGGAGTGTCTACTGTTCTTGCCCTGCCTGCATATAAGAGTTCACTGTGTATCTGTCTCTCTTTCTCCCTGACTTCACTCAACTGGATTGATTCTCTCTGGTTCCACTCATGCAGATTTTCATCTTTTCTTTATTTTTTTTTCTTATTTTGGTTTTTGGGCCACACCCTGTGACACTCAGGGGTTACTCCTGGCTATGCATTCAGAAATTGCTCCTGGCTTGGGGGACCATATGGGACAGTGGCGATCGAACCCAGGTCCATTCTGTGTCAGCCCCATGTAAGGCAAACGCCCTATCGCTGTGGTATTACTCTGGCCCCTCTTTTTTTTTTTTGCCACACCTGTTGGTATTCAGGTGTTACTCTTGGCTCTGTTATCAGGAATTGCTTCTTGGAAGTGCTCTGAGGACATACGAGATGCTGGGGATTGAATTTGGGCAGCAGCATCCAAGGCAAATGTCCTACCTGCTGTACTTTTGCCCCAGCTCCAGTATTTCATTTTTCTTACAACAGCATAGTACTCCATTGTGCATGTTACAGAAACCTGACCAAGAAACAGTGGCACTGGAGAAATAAGAGGAAGGGCCAGGTAAAACATGTGGATGTGATCTTGGTAGCATCAAAAAGGACCCAGCTTGAATCCATTTCACCTGGAGATAGGGACAGGCTGCATTGCCTCTAGGGTAGAACACCCTAATCTAACACGTCCATACATTGCTAATGTGGTTGACAGTGTGTACAATAATTGGCAAGTCGGTATTTATTAAATTTATTTTACCATATTTATTCGAGTATAATGTGCACCCATGTATAACGCGCACCCCTGATTTTTGATTAAAAATCGGTATAAAATTTTGTTTCACACCTAGCATTGTAATTGACAAAAAAAGTTGTTGAATACATACAGCCATGATAAAAATCATTTATTGACAAAAAAGCTAGTATAAACACAATACCGAAATAAAATGACCAGTAACAATATTTAAAATGCTTCAAAGTCAGGTTCATCATCAGATCCAATAAAGAGTTGTTCCCATTCTTCTCAAGTAAATTTTTCATCAGTGTCCCAGTTGGCAGGAACATCTGTTTCTCCAGTTTCTTCACTTCTCTTCTGAGTCTGAATTCCACAGCAGGTCGTCTTCTATGCCATCCATTTTATTGCTGATGCCTGTCTTCAAAAAACTCTTGATGTTCATTTCTTTTGCTATATCTTCCCATGATGTTTTAACCCAGGATGTCACGATGTCTTCAAAAAACTCTTGATGATCATTTCTTTTGCTATATCTTCCCATGATGTTTTAACCCAGGATGTCACGAGAGATAGGCCCGGTTTCTTGAAGTTTTTTTTTTCTTCGCCCTCGTGTACAGTGCGAGGCCGCAGCCTGGAAAAGGCAGAGTGCCCAGCCCTCTTTTATAGCACACACCCAAACTTTGATTTCTTTTTTTGGTAGAAAATTCTTGAATAAATACATAAGCTTTATGTGGACAGTCATGGATTCTGTGTGCCCCTTCCTGTTTACGCATCTGTCAGTCTTGTCTTACTTTTGAGACTTACAACCTATTTATCTTTGCCTAAAGCTTAGAGTGGGCCATTTAGAGTCCTGCCTCTAACATTCTCATTTCTTATGTAGACCCCAACTTCATTATTGAGTCTCTGGCATTGGACATTTGGGTTGCTGCCCTATCTTGGGGATCCTTCCAAGTGTCGCAGTGAACATCTGTGTATATATGTTCTTTTGGACTAATGTTTTGTGTTTGGGGGTAGATGCCAAGAAGTGCTATCTCTGGGTGTTTACTCTTAATTTTTGGAGAAGTCCCACATTGCTCTTCTTAGTGGGTAAACCAAGTGACATTCCTACCAACAGTGGATGAGAGCCCCTTTTCACCACATTCCCACCAGCACAGACCCTTTTCCATCTTTTTGATAGGTGCCAACTTCACTGGCATGAGATGATATCTCACTGCTGTTATTTTCTTCTTCCTGTAAGTCAGGAAAGATAAGGATGCTCACTGTTAAGAACAGAACAAAAGATCAAGAGCAAAGACATCAAACCAGAATGAGTATGTCCCTCAGAATGAGTATGTCCCTTACTTTGCCCAAAGTAAAAAACTGGGGCTTCAATCTTTCACCCCCATGAAGTGTAGCTTGGGTGGCACCATGTTGATGCTCCCTCTACCCTGGTCCCTGTAGCCCTGGTTGGTCACCTCTGGGATGAAGCATCCAAGCAGGTGCTGCCTCATCTAGACCCATCCCTGGAGTCAATCCAGGTCTGACCTATCAGGACTCACTTTCTGGTGGGAATGATCAAACTAGCTCACTCTCATGCCCATTAGGATGCTTTTTCTTTGGTGGACCCTACAGCACTTTGTAATGCACCCACACACTATCTCTCTTTCGCACTCTCTCTCTCTCACTCTCTCTCTGCAATCACAAAGAGGCTGTCAGGTAACATAACACTAGAGCTAAGTGTAAAGGCTGGCTGTGGCTGGGGGTGCTTTGTGGTGAAGGGGGTGCGTAGGTGGTGGGTAGCAGGCGGGCTTTGTTCCCAGCCTCTGTAATCACACCTTCGCTGGTTTTCTGCTCTGAAAGACACCCAGGAAATGTCCCCAGTGCTCTCTGGAGAATGCATAGTTTCCCTCAGGGCAGGTTCCACTGGCCATTCTGCATACAGCAGCTCCTTGTAGCCTGGCTGCCAACTGCTGGGAGGCTGCTGCCAACCTTTGAAGACTCACCTCTGTGGCTGGACTTTCCACAGTTGCTCTGTGGGTGCCACCTTGGCTTGTGGCAGGGCTGGGTGGCCCTTTCACATGGTTGTATGAGAATTTGGTGAGAGAGAGGAACTGCTGTGTAGACGGACATCGCGGCTTGCAAATGGCTGTGGTGAACTGGTGGGTTATTTTCCGACCAGAAATCACTGATATCAAGAAGCTTATTTCTGTCCAGTGATCTGTCTTGATATCAAAGGTCATTCCATTTCCACTTAGGACTGTAAGTCATGGGAAAGGGCTGTTTGGAGAAAAACCCCCAGTTTGAAAGGAGACCTCTCAATTTGGAGGGAGTCACCCTCTGGGGAATGTGGCTCCCCAGGGTGGGGGTGGAAACTTGAATGTGCAGCATCTCTGCTGATGACCTAGAGCAAGAGTAAACAACGGTTAATGGACTTCCCAGATATGGGAGATTCAGCAGCTGTGGCAGACGATGGCAAACGCAGAAGTAAAACACGCAAACATTCTCAAGGAAGAGAGAAAGGAAGAGGAAGGAGAGGAAGAGAAGGGGAGGGTGGCCAGCCTTGTAAGCAGGAAACAACAAGAATGAGACTTAAAAGAAAAAAACCAACAACCAACAAACCTACAACAAAGTGTAGCATCTGAGTTCTCGGATCTGGATGTGGAAGCGGGTTGCGAGCCTGTGAGCAGTTGCCATCAGAGGAAGCTTGGGCTGATCCAGCCTGGCCCCTGGGAGCAGGACTAGACTTCTCCGGGTCTGGCTGCCTGCAAGCAGGCGTAGGAGAAGGGCAGGAGCCAGAGATGCATGTGGAATCACATTCCTTTGGAGTGTAGACACATGAATCTCACAGTTGGCATCAGATTAGGCTTGATGGACCAGGCTAGAGTTGTCCCAGTGAACAAGGTACTTAGCAAGTAGATGCCCCCATACTGCTGAGTCCCCTGAACTTGCCAGGAACAATCCCTGAGCATTACCAGGTATGACCCTAGATAAAAAAAATAAACAAAACAAAATAAAATAAAAAGTCTAATATTGCCAATGATTCTACTTTCTTAGCTAATTATCAGGCCCCTTTCAGCTCTTCATTTTATCTGTTTAAACTTCATCTCTTTCTAATTTCTTAGTGTTCCCTGCCCACAGTCATGTGGTAGTGAAGGCTATAGACTGTCTTAAGCCAGGTGAGGAGAGGAAGGACCCTAGGCTTGAGGGACAACATCAGCCCCACTGACACACCTGGATGTCAGTCTTTTAGCTTCCCAACCTGCAAGAGAGTACACATCTGTTGTTCTAAGCCACCACATTTGTGACTTTGGTGGCAATGAAGGGGAAGTTAGGCAGCAGGAAAGGAAGAAAAAGAAAATGTCATGATAAGAAGGAAAGAATGGATTTAGGCTGAGAAGATGGTTGAAATGGGGTAGAGCAAATATTTTGCAAGAGGGACCCCCAAATTTGATTCCCAGCCCCAGCTGTCTCCTAAGACTCTTAAGGAATGTCTCCCCTCCCTGCCAAGATAAAATTTATTATCCCAAATAAGGCCTGGGACATAAAAGGTGCTCACAGAACAGTTGACTATTATTATAACATTGGGTAGAAAGTAGAGCAGATCCCATTTTGGGGTTTGTGCTCATGGGTGCTTTGTCTTTGGGAAAAACTGGAAGTGCTCAAAGGATGGGCATACTACATTATATATATATATATTTATATATTTTTATTATTTTTTTTTGGTTTTTGGTTTTTGGGCCACACCCAGGCTCAGGGGTTACTCCTGGCTATGTGCTCAGAAGTCGCTCCTGGCTTGGGGGACCATATGGGAAACCGGGGGATCAAACCGTGGTCTGTCCTAGGTTAGCGCAGGCAAGGCAGGCGCCTTACCTCCAGCGCCACCGCCCGGCTATATCCTATATTGGACACTTAGCATCACACCAGGCAATCTTTTTCTGTGCTCAATGTCTGCTTCTTATTAGAATAACTGGCCAGAGCTCCAGTCCTTCTTCAGAGTAAAAATCTTGAAAATGTGAAGGACTGGGGAGAGTGGCCAGGGGTTTAGGCGCTGACCTTGCACAAAGTCACCCTCTCAGCATCCCATACAGTCCCCTAAATACTACAAGGAATGATTCCTGAGCACAAAGCCTGGAGTAAGTCCTGAGCACAGTTGAGTATGTTCCGAGAACAGCAATGATAATAGTCAAATGAGAAAATACCCAAGATCTACTATCTTCGATCAGGGTTATAGTTACCTCTAGTTTCTGTGCTGTGTAACAAATAGACAATGTAATTATAATTGAGCATTGGTGCTCTTAGCCAGCACCTTCCCACTTTCCCAATATCTGGCAGACATTGTTCTCTGCACATTGACTTTTTAGATTCCACCTTGCAGTAAAATCACACAGTGCTCCCTGCACCCACTCCCTACCCCCAAACCCCCACCTCACGCCCTTGGCCTATTATCTTTTAGGTTGCCCATATGACCAAACACACACACACACACACACACACACACACACACACACACACACACACACACACACGGGATTTACAGATCCACAACAAGGTAGCAACAGAGAACCAAAGGTAGCA
>PVKC010039611.1:0-12528 GCA_004027635.1 Crocidura indochinensis | reverse complement strand
TTTTTTTTTTGTTTGTTTTTGGGTCACTCTCGTGACACTCAGGGGTTACTTCTGGCTCTATGCTCAAAAATTGCTCCTGGTTCTGGGGACCATATGGGAATCTGGGGATTGAACCCAGGTTCGTTCTGGGTCAGCTGCACGCAAGGCAAATGTTCTACTGCTGTGCTATATCGCTCTGGCCTCTATGTTGAGTTTTTCCTGCAGATTTTTATTCATAGAATATTTCTTCACAAGTATGTTTAAATTTTAACTTTCAACATTTTAGTCTCTAAATCAATGCATTAAGAGCTAAAACATTACTTTAGGGGTCTCAAACTCAGTTTACCTGTGGGCTGCAGGAGGCAAAATCAGGGTGATCCTTGAGTGCAAAGTCTTTAGTAAGCCTTGAACATTTGGGTGTGACCCAAACAACTAAAACAAAACAAGACAAAAAGATTCCTCTAGGGCAGGGCCACAAAATGTTGTAGGAGGGCCGTTTGTGACCCTCGGGCCACAAGTTTGAGACCCCTGCATTACATCTTTTTTTTTTTAATTTATTTTTAATTTTTTTAAAAATACGAATGCTTCGCAAATTTGTGTGTCATCCTTGCGCAGGGGCGATGCTAATCTTCTCTGTATCGTTCCAATTTTAGTATATGTGATGCGAAGTGAGCACTGCATTACATCTTTTGAGAAAGAATTGAAAATTCAGTGAGAAGCCTGAGAGAGCACAGTAGGTAGGACATTTGCCTGGTTGCGGCCAATCCGGAATGGACCCATGTTTGATTCCTGGTATCCCATATGGTCCCCCGAGCCTGCCAGGAACAACCCCTGAGCACCTCCAGATGTGGCCCAAAAAACAAAGCAAAAAAATAAAATTTAACTTGAAAACAGATTTTTTTGGGGGACCTATATCAGATTTAATTTTATCTAAAAGGTCAATTGAATTTTAAATAATATATATTATAATATATATAATATATAAACAATATATAATTTTAAATATATATATGTGTATATGTATATATATATATATATATATATATTTTTTTTTTTGGCCATACCTAGAGGCGCTCAAGGTTTACTTCTGTCTCTGTGCTCAGAAATTGCTTCTGGTAGGCTCAGGGGACCATATGGATGTCAGGGATAGAACCTAGGTTGGCCGCATGCAAGGCCGAATACCCTACCACTGTGCTATCACTGTGGCCCCTGACAGAGTTTAATTTTGAATGATTAGGTCAGTGGTTCTCAAACTACGGCCCGCGGGCCACATATTGTATTTGTTCTCGTTTTGTTTCTTCACATCAAAATAAGATGTATGCAGTGTGCATAGGAATTTGTTCATAATTTTTGTTTTTACTATAGTCCAGCTCTTCAATAGTCTGAGGAACAGTGAACTTGCCCTCTGTTTAAAAAGTTTGAGGACCCCTGGATTAGGTGGACATTGCCTGTATTGAATCTCGGGTCAACATGCAGCTCATGTATACCTCTGAACTCATCCTTGGTCTTGATTTCTAATTTGAATTTGATTTCCAGTGAGACTTAATCAATTTGTATGTGATGTTATCGGAGACTGTATCTAGAGAGTTTGTGATTACTTTTATTATGTCCTTGGGGTACTTGTCACATGGCACTACTTTGTTTCCCATCTTCCCTTCCCAGCCTTCCCCTACCCCGACCCCTTCTTTTGATGTTGTTATGATTGATAGGTTACACATATTTGGGCGAGGCCCTCACATACTTGATCCAAGAGCCTACACACTTAAGCTGTGAACTTTGCATACACTTTGTGGTTGCAGCTTTCCTGGGCCTGCAGGTCTGGTGGTGTTGCTGCTGAGATGTGCCGTGATGGATGCTGTGGCGGTGCTGCTGATACACACAGTGTCCAGAAGCTCTGGCTTTGTGTGTGCAGGATAGCCACCTTGCCACTGATCTGTCTGCAGGCTGCAACTTTTTTGTTTTTCTTAAATTTTGTTTTGCTTTTGGGTCACACCCATCGGTATTTAGGCCTTTTATTGGCTTTGGGATCACTCCTGGCGCGGCTCTTGGGACCAAATAGTATGCTGGGGATTCCTGAATCCTGATAAGGGCCCTACCCATTGTACCACTGCTCTGGTCTCTGGGCTACTTATTCTCTTAAGAGTGCCAGGAGTGGGGCAGGAGAGATAGCATGGAGGTAAGGCGTTTGCCTTTCATGCAGAAGGTCATCAGTTCGAATCCTGGCACCCATATGGTCCCCCGAGTCTGCCAGGAGTGATTTCTGAGCATAGAGCCAGGAGTAACCCCTGAGCGCTGCTGGGTGTGACCCAAAAACCAAAAAAAAAAAAAAAGAAAGAGTGCCAGGAATGGGGCTGGAGCTATAGCACAAGTGGTAGGGCGTTTGCCTTACACACAGCCAATCCAGGATGGATCACGGTTCGATTCCTAGCAATCCCATATGGAGCGCAGAGCTAGGAGTAACCCCTGAGCGCCACCAGGTGTGACCCAAAAACAAAACAAAACAAAACAAAAGTGCCAGGAGTTAAACACAGGGCAAATACTTTGCTCTGAGTCACATCCCTGGCCCCAATTTAGATTGATTTTTATTTTATTGGGAGTTCCCAGAGCTTGAAGATACTAAGTGTAATTTGGACCCCAAACAGCCACGAGACATGTTGCCATGAAGTCATAGGGAATATATATATATATACATATATATATATACATATATATATATATATTTTTTTTTTCCTAATCTGAGCCTGTGCTCAAACAGCTTTCTTGTGAACTTTTCTCTGCCCACATGTGATGTTTTTCTGCCTCTTTAAAAAGCAATTGAAGGGAATCTCAGGCCAGCTGCTGACATCACACTGGCTGAGGCCTCATGCTGTACTTCTGGGCATGTAGCCTGCACTTTCTAGTTCTGCTGGAAGTACTCTTATAGGCTTCTGTATGACAGGGAATAACAGCCTATTACAGGGTACTTCTGAAATGCCTAATATGCTTCCTGCTCTGGTTTTCCTGACTTATTTTATTTATTTATTTATTTATTTATTTATTTATTTATTTATTTATTTATTTATTTATTTATTTATTTTGGTTTTTGGGTCAAACCGGCAGCACTCGGGTTCCTCTTGGTTCCATGCTCAGAAATCGCTCCTGGCAGGCTCAGGGGACCATATGGATGCTGGGATTTGAACCACTGTCTTTCTGCATGAAAGGCAAACACTTTACCTCCATGCTATCTCTCCAGCCCCCTGCCTTTATTTTTGACTCCTGGTAATTATGCTTTATTTCTTTTCCAGGTTGCACCATACAAGTCAGGTGATGTTATATTGCATATTACTTTTTCTTTTTGACTTCATGTAGTCAAAATGTCTAATTTTTTTTTCTTGTATAGTGAATGCTTTTAGTGTCTTGTTGCAAAATTCTTTTTCATTTTTTTTTGGTTTTGGGCCCTACCTAGTGGTGCTCAGGAGTTACTCATGGCTCTGCACTCCTGATGTTGCTCAGGGGATCACATGGGATTCTGGGGATCGTACCTGAGTTTGACCGCACCCTACCCTCTGTGTTATCTCTCCAGCCTTCTACAACATTATTTTATACCCCCAAAGTTCTGGAAATATTTGTTTTCTTTTTTGATTTTTTGTTTTTGGGTCACACTGGCAATACTCTGGGGTTACTTGTGGCTCTTCACTCATCAGGAATTACTTCTGATGGTGTTTGGGGGACTATATGGGATGCTGGGACTTGAACCCAGTTGGTCATGTGCAAGTTAAACATCCTATCTGCTGTATTATTGCTCTATCCCCACGTCTGTTTTCTTAAGATTATGACTTTGATTTATCTTGTATATTTAAATCTACAGACTACGTGCACTATGTGCATGTATATGTAGTATAATATGGGGACCCGGTGTGTATTATTTTATTACTCATTCATTATTCAATCTCATTTATTGACAAGACCTTTCTTTACCTCCCACTTTATAGTAACTTCTGATACAAATAGAGTGTTTGTGTATGTATGATCAGTTTTTTTTGGTTTTTGGGCCACACCCGGTGACGCTCAGGGATTACTCCTGACTATGCGCTCAAAAGTCACTCCTGGCTTGAGGGACCATATGGGACACCGGGGGATCGAACCTCGGTCCATCCAAGGCTAGCACAGGCAAGGCAGGCACCTTACCTCTAGCGCCACTGCCCGGCCCCGCATGGCCAGTTTTTGGCACCTCATCTGTTTCATTGATATATTCATCATCCTTATGCCAATAATACCAGGCTTCTGTATTTTGTTTTTTTCTTTCAAGCTTATTTTGATCATTGTTGGTTCATGACATTTCAACAAAGATATGTTGGTTGTGATTAGAAATATCACTTGAATGTTCAACGAGGGAAGTCCTAAACCAGTAGGTCGTTGATGGAGAATTAACGCTAGTTTTATGTATGTATATATGTATGTATGTATGTATTTTTTGGTCTCGTCTGGTGATGCTCAGGGTTTATTCCTGGCTCTGTGCTCAGAAATCGTTCCTGGCATGCTCGGGGGACCATACAGGATGCCAGGATTCAAACCAGGGTCCATCCTGGTTTGTCCATGTGCAAGGCAAATACCCTACCACTGTGCTATCGCTCTAGCCCCTGGTGCTAGTTTTGATACTGGATTTTTGATACTGAATCTTGCAAATCAAGAACATGATAGGTGTCTTTACTAAACATCATTTACTTTTTGCGAGAATTTTATAATTGTTTTGAAATCATATTTTATTTATTTCCCATTGGCTGAAAGTATAATAAGATTTCAGGATGTAGGTTCTCATTTCAGTGTATGTTTTAAGTTTCACTGCACCTACCACCAGAGAGTTCTAGTCCAGGGCCCTATCAAAGTGATCTTTCCCTCCACTCCATTTCCCCCTGATAACCACCATGATTTTCACTCAGTTCTGAGTTATTTTTGTTGTTTTTTTCCTCTTGTTTTACTTTGGTTATTTATATTTCACATAGGAGTTGCAGTTGTCATCTGGCAGTTGTCTTTCTCTTCCTGACTTATTTCACTTAGCATCATCACCGTAGCTTTCATCCCTGCTGACACCAAAAACATGGCCTCTTGTGGTCTTAGTAGCCAAACAGTATACTGTTGAGTATATAAACCACAGCTTGTTTTCTGTTTTTGGGGGGTAGAGGGAAGGGAAGTGCCACACCCAATGATGTCCAAAGCTACTCCTGACTCAGAGCTCAGGGCTTTGCTCCTGGGAGCTGCTGGGCCAAAGATTCATGCTAGGGATCCAATTCATTTCTTTCATATGTAAAATGTATCCTCCAGCACATTGAGCTATCTTTCTGGTTTATGCAACAAAACATTTTTATCCAGCATAACAATTCCTGCCTTTTGGTTTATCTTGCTGTGTGTGTGTGTGTGTGTGTGTGTGTGTGTCTTGCTGTGTGTGTGTGTGTGTGTGTGTCTTGCTGTGTGTGTGTGTGTGTGTCTTGCTGTGTGTGTGTGTGTGTGTGTGTGTGTGTGTCTTGCTGTGTATGTGTGTGCACGCGAGCACCCAGTGGTGGTGCTTAGGGCTTTCTCCTAGTTCTGTGCTCAGGAATTACTGCTGATAGGGATCAAACCGGATCATCTGTCTGTTAGGCTAAGCCTTATTCTCTGTACTAATAGCTCTCTAACCCTGCCTTTTATATTTTTTAAAAAAGCAACTTTTAATATTTTACTCCAGCCTTCTGCTGTGAATCTGTTTTTATCATTTGCTGGTTTTTTCTGTCCTTCTCTCTTTTTTGGGGGGTGGGTTTGGAGTGGGAATGGAAGGAGACCACACCCAGCTATAGATCGCTTCCGGCAGTACTTGGGGACTATGTGGGGAGGCTGTGAGTAGAACCTGGGAATAGAACCTGCAAGGCACATGACTTACCTGCTCTACTATATCTCTGTCTCCCTGGTTTCTTTTTGTTGTTGTTTTTGGGCCACACCTGGTGATGCTCAGGGGTTCCTCCTGTCTCTGAGCTCAGAAATCGCTCCTGGCTTGGGGGACCATTTGGGACGCTGGGGGATCAAACATAGGTCCATCCTGGTCAGCTGCATGCAAGGCAAACACCCTCCTGCTGTGCTATCGCTCCGGCCTTCTGATTTCTTTTAATGTATTAATTTAGGTAATCTTGTCCTTTTATACATTATAGCTTCTGATTAGTGATTTCAGACCATTTACATTTAGAATGATTATTTATGTATAGAACTTCATTACTGCCATTCCATTCTGTATTTTATTTCCCATTTGTTTTTGTATTTTTAGTGTCCCTTTGCTTCTGCATTTTCCTTGGATAATTTTCTCGATCTGTCTGTTACATTTCTTTAATTTTTATTCTGTCTTTACTCTGAAATTTTGTTTTCCTGGTTACCATGGGGTTTTAATTAATGCTTCTGTGTCTGTGATAGTAGTTTTGTGTGTAATGGCATCCAGATTTTTGTTTTGTGGTTGCCATGAGATTTCAATCAATCTTTCTGTAGCTAAGATAGTCTTTCTCTGTTTGTGTGCTGGAATTGACTCATCTTTAGACCAAATAGATTCTGTCCTGTTCTTTGATGTTTTGTTCTCATTTTGTTCTTGTTTCCATTTCTGATTCTTGTTACTATTTATCCCCATTCTCAAGGGTATTGCTCCTTTTTCTTTGGGGTGGGGGGAAGGCCTGTAAATGAAATTCTTTCACCATTTCTTAAAACCTAGTAGTAGTAAACCCTATGATTTGCTTTTTTAATCAGTGGAGTCCTTTATTTCTCCATCATATTTCAATGGTAATTTTGAAGGATAGAGTGTCTTGAATGGAAACCTTGGCCTTTTTTGAGGTATGAATATATCATCTACCCTTTTATTTTACTCTGTGGAGTTTTTGCTATAAAATAATGATGGTAGCCTAATTGGGATGTCTTTGTATGTTACATATTTTCCCCTCACTAACTTAATATTTCAGCATACAATCATCATAGATTTTATTGCTAATTTTTGCATAGAAGTGGAGTGTGACCATTATGTGAACCCTTGTAAAAGATTATAAACCAATTGGGACTGAAAAAAAATTAGAATTATGGGAGCACAATGATGTCAGAGTGGTGACAGTGATTGTGTTTTGAAATACAACATCACTGACTTTCAGCCCTGTGGCTTCTTGCGCATATGCCCTTTCGCACTTAGAAATGTAGGTTTTTCTCATCTTCCTGGGTTTCTATGTTTTTTTGCTTAGCCTGTTAAACCTCCATTCTACTCCCTTCTCTACCATTCCTACTACATAGGAAGCTTTGTTCATCCATTGTACTCTGGAGAAGATAGGCTTGCTTCATTATGTGGTCATCTCAGCCTCCTGCCAGTTCTCCCTCAGTCCATCTTAGCGCATGCTGCTACTGCTTCTCTACTGCTACTCCTCTCTGAAGAGCAGGACAGGGCAGTAGTTGAGCTTGAAATGCAAGGTGGGACCTATACTAGCAGCAGAATCTTTTCCTTCCTTTGTGTTAGAAGCTGCTTGTTAGTTCTCTGAAGGGGCTCTTTGTGCCTTTCTCCCTTCACCTTCTAGTATATCCATTATCTTTCCTTGTGTTTCCTGTTACATTGCTGGGCATCCCTAGTGGAGTTCCGAGCCCTGGGAGCCTTTCCTAATGGTTCTTGGCCAACAGGCTGAAGGATATGGTGCTGCTTGAGGCATTACGATGCTAGTATTCCTGGGCCACCCCAGAGATGCTCAGGGACCCCTCGAACTACACTCAGTGATCTTGAGAGTACCATGTGGTGCCAAGGATCGAACTAGGGTTGTCTGCATGAATGGCAGGCACCTTAACCCAGGTATTATCTCTCCAGCCCATTTCCTCTTCTAAGTAAATCTCATAGTTCTGGGTTTCTTCTTTATTCCTAAATGTTTTTCCTATTTGATCTGAGCCATTACTGGTATTCTATCTTCTATTTTGCTTTTTCTTTTCTCTGTGAGACTCAGATTATTACATTCTTCATGGAACATAACATTTTATTTGTTCTCTTTTTTCCTATACAGAGATATGTCTGTTTGGAACTTTTTTCTCTTGGTGCAAGGAATGGAACCCTGGTCCTTCCTTCTGTTGAGGTCTGTGCTCTATTGCTTAGCCACATCCTGCTCCCTCTGTTTGGAATTGTTTAGTTTTGGTCTCTTTGGTGATGAGTTTCCCCTTCTCTTGCATTTCCTTTATTTCACTAAGAAACGTTTCATTCTGTGTTCATGTGTATTGGATGTATTTCGTTGATTTCCCTTTTCCTATTTTATTGTATCTGTTGTTAGGTCATACCTGGCAGTGCTTGGAGACTACTTTGTGTTATAGGTTCACTCGTGGCAGTGCTTAAGCGAGCAGGCGAAGTCAGGGCTGGGACTTCAGCTTGCAAAGCATGTGCTGCAGCCCTCTGAGCCATCTATTTCACAGGCACCACAATAACTATTTAAACATTGTTGTCTGCCCAGCTCTCCATGTCCATGTCTTTTAGATTGCTTTTTAAAGAATTTCTTTTTTCATTCAGTGCCAGATTGAACCTCTTTTGGCTTTCTTTGTTTTCCCAGTATGAGCTACTGTGGTTCTTGATCTTGGAATTCTCAGATGTGAGGGCAAGAGGGCTTGGTCTGTGCATGAACCCCTTCCTATCTCCTCATGACAATTCATTTCTTTTTGCTCCCAGAGCCTCTGTCTGGATCCCTTCAGGGAATCTTGCCACTCTTCCAATCTTAGCTGAAGTGGCACTGGGGTGGGGAGAAGGGTCTTTGCCGCTACCCTATATTTGCTAAAATTATTGGCGTTTAGAGTCTAGGCACTTTGTTTATTTTTGGTAAAAAGCCAGGTGGATCACTGTCTTCAGTATGGAGACTTTCTGGGGCCTTAGAGAACTTATTTCCTTGCTTTCTGCTGGCAAGACTTCTGAGTTTGTTTGTTTGTTTGCTTTTGCTTTGGGGTCATACCCAGCAACACTAAGGGATTACTTTTGGTTCTATACTCAGGGTTACTCCTAGTTCTTTGCTCAGGCATCACTTCTGGGGGCAATTTTGGGGGGGGCATATGGGGTGCCAGGAATCAAATCAGGTCGACTGGGTGCAACACAAGTGTCCTATTCTTTGGCCCTGGGACTCCAAACTTTTTAATTTTGCCTGAGCAGGAGCTGTAGATCAGATGGACCTTCTCTTCTTCCTCCGCCTCTTTGTTCTCTGCCTCTTTCTTCTCCTTCTCCTCTCCCTCTTCCTCTGCTCCTTCCCTCCTTTTTGGGCCCTTCTGCACAAATGCATATGCCTGTATTGATCAGGTGTCCTCCAGTCCTCCTATCATAGCAGGTTTTTGATTGTATTTTCAAGAATATATCTATATCTATCTGTCTGTCTATCTGTCTGTCTATCTATCTATCTATCTATCTATCTATCTATCTATCTATCTATCTATCTATCTATCTATCTATCTCTCTATCTACCTGCTTTGCTTTACTTTGTTTTTGGACTACCACCAGTGGTGCGCAGGCTTCCTACTACTGACTCTGTGCTCTACTCTTGGCAGTGCTCGGGGGAACTTATGGTATGCAAAGATCAAATCTGAGTCAGCCATGGGCAAGGCAGGTACTCTGTCCCCTCTACTATTGCTCCAGTCCTTCAAGGAATCTTCCCTTGATGTAGTTTGTTCCTCCGCGTTTTCTGCATTTCTGTACTTTTCTCTACTGAGGTTCTGTACATTTATATCCAGGGTATTTGATGTTGGTTTCTGTTGTTAAATGTATCATTTACCTTTTCTAATTGTTTCTGTCCTAAGAAAATGTAAATGACTTTTTTTTTACTTTAGCTTTGTGTCCAGAACCTCTATTGAACTCTTCCCCTTTCTCTAACTTGATGCATATCAGTTTTTCCAATGAAGAACTCTCTCAATTTGTGGCCAGGCCTTATGTTGTTTGTTTTGTATTATTTTTTTTTACAACAAAACTCCTTAAGTGAGTCGTTTTTGCTTTCTCCTAGTTTTTCACTTCTCATTTTCTCTTGAACTCATTACAGTTGGAGTCAAGAGGAGAAAATCCAGTGGTGAATTCTCCCACTGAGTTTCATAATACCTCACTGTTCTTTGTTGAACATTGGGTTTTGATTTTAGAGTTCCCCAATTGACTGCTATTTCATTCACAGATGGAAGGAACTTATGTTCTTTCTTCTTCAGACTTCCAGAAATTTGAGCACTTTGGCCAGAGAGATAGTAGAGTGGGTAGGGCACTTACTGTGTATGCTGCCAATTGGGGGTTTGATCCCTTCTATCCCACATGATCCCCTTAGACTGCTAGGAGTGAGCCAGGAGTCAAATCTAAGCATGGCAGGGTATGACCCAAAACAAAACAAAACAAAAATCAAACCCCACCAAGAAAAATAAACACCCCCCAAATAAATATAAAAAATTAAAATTTGAGTGCTCTGGAACTGGAACAGTAGTATAGCAGGTAGGGTGCTTGCTTTACACATACCTGACCCAGGTTTGATCCCCAGCATTCAATATGGCTTCCCAAGCACCACCAGGTATAATTCCTTAGTGCAAAGCCAGAGGTTAGCCCCTGAGCATTGTTGGGAATAAACGCCCTCAAAGAACCCCTTCCCAAAAGGAAAAACTTGAGTGCTTTGTATTTGCACACACCCCTAGTCTTTATCTCCTCCTATTCACATGTTCTCAGTCCCAGAATTCCCAACTCTATAAATGGAATACTTGATTTTTTTACTCCATGCCTATTCAAGCCTCTGTTTTCTCAGCATACATATGGCAGCTCCAGAAAACCTGTGTGTTTTCTTTATTATTCCTTTAAGTTACATTCAAACTGTCATCACATCCTGTTTCTTAAATTTATGTAAGAATTGATTATTTTGTTCTCTCTCCATTTATAGGTAGGCACCAGATTGTATAATTCTTTGTAGGTTTTTGGTTTTTTTTTTGGTTTTTGGGCCACACCTGCTGACGCTCAGGGGTTACTCCTGGCTATCCGCTCAGAAGTCACTCCTGGCAGGCACGGGGACCATAATGGGAACCGGGGGATCGAACCGCGATCCATCCTAGGTTAGCACAGGCACCTTACCTCCAGCGCCACCGCCCGGCCCCAATAATTCTTTGTAGTTTTAAATAGCCATAAAATTTATAAAAAGTGTCAGTGGTGGGTCAGACGATAGCACAGTGGTAGGACTTTTGCTTTGCATGCGGCTGACCTGGGAGAGACTTGGGTTCTATTCCCAGCAACCCATATGGTTCTCTGAGCCTGCCAGGAGCAATTTCTGAGTGCAGAACTAGGAGTAACTTCTGAGCGCCACTGGGTATGGCCCCCAAACCAAAAACCAAAATAGCTAAGTGGTATGCAAAAGGTGGCAGATGTCAGAGACTCTGTGTGTGTGTGTGTGTGTGTGTGTGTGTGTGTGTGTGTGTGTGTGTGTGTTTCTTTATATTTTGCTCATTGCTTTTTCTTTCTTTTGCTCCATGGTTATTTACATGGAGGCTGACAAGATCAAAGTTATAAAATAAAAACTGATTTCTTTCTAGTAGGGCTGGCCTTTGGTTGAATGCAATCCTATCCCTACTTATTTTTGCCTAGCATTCAAGACGTCACGAGTGATTCTATTCATTGGTACACAAAAAAGATTAAGGATATATTCTAGGTAAGAAAAAGGCACGTGGAGTTGATGCAATTGGTTTTTCAGCTAGAGAGGGAGAATTTTGTTTGAGGAAAAGTAGAGTAACAATGTAGTAAAGGATGGTTATGAACTGGTGACAGTCTGAGTGGGCAGAATCTCAGGGTCAGGAGTTTAAATTTGATTCCATTGTCTGTCGTGTCTTATCAAGTGCTTGATAAGAGAAGGCACATGGTGACAGTGGTGCTTTCAGAATGTTGTTCTGTGGGGTGTTCAGTAGGCTTTATGGGCAGGGCTCCAAAGCAGTGAAGATCAGAGCCAAAGGCTTTTGCACGGAGGCTGCTATTTCTTGTTCCTATCTCAGTATAGACTATGACAGAGAGAATGGAAATCAAGGGAGAAGTTTAAGCCTATGATGGCAGTCATATTATAAATTGGCAATACATTTGATGAAGGAACAGAAGTCACTCCAACTTTTGAACTTGAGAGAATGAAGCTGTTTTCTTATTTCAAGTGAACTAGAGTTGAATGGGAAGAGGTAGTCCTCCCATATAGTCCAGGTGATTTCTCACATTATTAACTAAGAATGTGTGGAGAATCTAGATCAGGGGTCTCAAACTTGCAGCCCACGGGCCATTTCCGGCTCTCTGTACAACATTTTTGTGGCCCTGCCCTAGAGGAATCCTTTTTGTTTTGTTTTGTTTTAGTTGTTTGGGTCACACCCCCCAATGTTCAAGGCTTACTACTGACTTTGCACTCAAGGACTCAAGGATCACCCCGACTTTGCCTCCTGCTACCCGCAGGTAAATTGAGTTTGAGACTCCTGATCTAGATGAAAGGAGGCATCCATCTTAGATACAACAGAGTGGGCTACAGTTTCTGTTTGTACTTTAGGGCTACTGGTTGAGTTCTCTTGGGTTTTTTTTTTGGGGGGGGGGGC
>PVKC010039610.1:0-12510 GCA_004027635.1 Crocidura indochinensis | reverse complement strand
GGTATCACTCATCTATGGGTTTTAAGGAGAATGAAAGACATTCCTGCAATAATATTAATAATTTTCAGACACAAAAGAGAAAAGAGCTGGAAGTTCCAGCTCACCCCAGGATGCTCACCACAAAAAGTGGTGAGCTTAGTTAGAGAAATAACTGCATTTTGAACTGTCCTAAAAATGAGAACCTATGATGGAAATGGAGAGCCTGTCCAGAGTACAGGCCGGGGGTTGTTGGGGAGGAGGGAGTTGGGACAATGGTGATGGAAACGTTGCACTGGTGATGGATGGTGTTCTATACATGACTGAAACCCAAACACAATTAAGTATGTAATCAAGGTGTTAAAATAAAAAAATATGAACTATTTAAAAAAAATAAAAATAAATAAAATATCATCAAAAAAATAATAATATATCCCATCCTTAAGTTTTATATTGTGTATGTAGAATGTCCATCTGGTATTCTGTCCTCTCGCACACCCTTGTAAAGCTCATTTTCACTTTTCAACTCTTATCACCCCCTACCTTTAGTACCCCCCATTTACCCGTTTTAATTTCTGTTCTGCACATTCCTAATCACACACCAATGTGTTTCACTGGATTTTACAATCCCTAACTATTTCAGAAGACATAAAATGTACATGTATGGCTTTGAATATTTTATATCTCATTTCTTTGACAGCTAACTATTACTAAATATTCTCTTAAACAGTGAAGGTTTTCCCTACTTATTATCTTTTCTTCTCTTTGTTAACTTTTCAATAAGAGATATTCGGTGAAAGAGTCCCTCACTTTAATTCTTATGTTTAAATACATCATGGGGAGTTTTATACATGTTCTTGCATCCCCCATATGTGCCTATAAATCCATGTGGCATTGTTCCTTGTTTGCAGAGGCATATTAAAATGGGAAATACCTACACTCAAATAAATTCTCATCTAATAGAGATTGGAACTTCCAAATCTTGTAGTGCAGTGGGACCTTACACCCTGATCATTGGCATAACGACCTGGCACAGGCCTCTCCATTCTCCATTCACCCTTGAACCAGGAAAGCTACCTATGAAACACCCAAGGGTTTTTTGCAACAACCGGAATCAATCTTCTACCAGAGAAGACTCTACCACTGCTCTGACATCGTTTTACTCACAGGAGACTTCCCTTAACACTGAGAAGACTTAAGAACATCTACGACCTGCATACTGGACAGGGCTTTCTGCATTGCCCTTTAATTGTAAGGTGAAACGAGAGCACACTCTGCACCATCCTAACTGCAGTATAGGACATGCAGATTCCAGGATATTTAATACAGAAACATGATACCAACAACAGTGTCAGAGTGGAAGATAAGAGTGTTTTGGCACTACAGACAACGACTTGGATTGGGCAATCTAGTATGCCTGAGCCTAGAGCTGGTCTTATGCCAGGAAACTTCAGGGGTTTGGTCCACTTGTATTTAGGCCAAGGATTTTCCTATCCATGACTCCCATTTTTTGGTGGGCCAATGCAAACAATTATTGCCACTCTAACGCCGTTTTTACTGTGCTCTTTTGACTCTTATCCTTAAGAAACATCCATTTTTGAGACTAACTTAAACTAATATGCATATACATAGAAATGTAAAAACGTACTATGCCTACAAAATTTAAGGAGTTACATAAGTTTTATGGCTTTAGAATGCCTGATGTGCTGCTAAGAACCACGTATTGCAATCTGGGGACTTGAGGGACAGAGTGATTGTACATGGATTCTGTTTTATTTTTCTTAATATTCTTTGGTTGAAAATTCAATGTTAAAATATCAGCAATGGGACTTATGTGAGTTCTGTTTATGGGTGATAGTCCTTCCATTGTAACTTTACCTTGTCATCTTTCTTTGCTTCTTTGTTCTCATAATTAAAAATAAAAAATTAAAAAAAAATAGTCTTGCTCCTTGTCTTTTTTTCAAGATAGTCATCCAATATTTCTTTGAAAAACATGAAGTTATTTCATAAGTATTAAAGAACCTATACCCTAAGGCTTAGAGTATAATTTTGTGTAGTTTCCTATATTTTCCTAACTATTCTTAGAAAATTACAAGATCTATACTAAAAAATACTAACTACATTTCTTAGGGTTTTTTATTTGTTTGTTTTGGGTTTTATATTCTTTGGGGACACACTCAGCAATCCTCAGGGCTTACTCTGCACTCAGGAATCAGTATGGTCAGGTTTCAGTGTGCTGATGAGTGAGCCCAGGTTGACAATATACAAGAAAAATGTTCTTTCCATTGTATTGTCACTCTGACCCACTACATTACTGAGTACTGCTAGATTATTGCCATATCTTTTTTGTAATCTATACTTATAAATAATATGCCTCTGGACAAATATTATACTTTATATTTAGAGACAACAAAATACAAGACAGCCAAATTTTATATGTATATTCTCTTTATCCCACATAACTAAGTGATCGCCAATGGATACAATGTAGTGCTTCACTAACAAACTTTGCCCTCTTATTTAAATAAAAAAATTTAAAAATTGTAAGAGTAATGAATTCAGGCCCCACAACCTAAGCCATATCAACTCAAAGAAATAGCATGAGAGTAATCAAAAGTATAGTCACAATAAAAACCGCATTTTATTCTCAGAAGAAAAAAATCTGTTAATTTTAATTTCGTTGTTTTTATAGAATCAAACATTCATAAGTAAATATTACTTTTATTTTAAAGGTGAAATTATTGTATATATTTTACATGCTATATCATATTTTATAAATATTGTATGTGCATGTTATAAGTGTATGTTGTAAATATATCATTACTTGTCTATAAATATATTATAGAGGAAGATAATAATGAAGTAAAGAGCTCTCCAAAATGTTCAGAAAGAAAATTCCTCAAAATATATCATTCTGGTATGTGGACCATTTAGGTATATGATCAGTAGAGGCTTATAGGACTAAGAGAAACCTATAGAACTACTTACAACCTAGAATAATGATAAATTGTGCTTATTGTTCAGAATTATGATTTTTATAAGAAACAGACTTTCTATCAAAAATATTATCATACCATATATATTATATAATGTCTATTATATATTACTTCAGAAAATGCAGATAGAGTATTTGCCTTAAACACACTTTACCCACTTATGATTCATGGAATTCAATTCTTTGATGGTCCCCCGAACCCTAGCAGAAGTGATTACTGACTAAAAGTCAAAAGTAAGCCCTGAGTGCTATCACTTGTGGCCCCAAAATAAAACAGAAAAAAAAAAGCCCCAAAGTTTAACGACAACATCAAAAAAGACATATAATTTTAGAGTTTTTGATCTTGGTCATGCAAATCACTCTCTCCTTTTTCTTTGAGCTTCCACCACTTCATGAATTCCCAGAATCTTATTACAATTTTTAGCACATATATCCCCCTACCTTGCCCCATTAGTTTTAGTACCCACAACTATGTGGCTTCTTCTTGGATAACTAATTATATTTGCTGTTCCATGTTACAAATCTGTCTGAAGTTAATCTGATTACTCACAAAACTCAGAGAGCTCAAGAATAACCCAACGAGACAGGAGAAAAATCTCCTTTTCTTCCGTATAGCAAAGTTGCCACAAGTTAATGGAACAATCACAGAATTTTGAATTAGTTAACCTAAGCAATTGGCATAGTTTCTTCATTTGGACAAGTTGGATAAAGTAGCGAAAAAGTGTGACAAGTTAACTAATTAACAAATCTCTGAAAATAATCAATACTCAGTAAGTACTATGGGTCTCTCACCTGCACTTCTGTTCTTTAAACTTGCTCTCGTGAATCATTCAAAGTGTCTCTATTTCTGACACTTCCATTTTGGGATTATCATAGGTACTAAAAAAATGTCTCTTCCTCCATGAATCTATTATTTTTCACAAAAATATAATGCTGTCAAGCTCAACTTGACAGACATTTTTCAGTCATTGATGACCTAGCTTCATAAAAATCATGGAATTTTCACTGTACCAAACATACAATATCATTTTCTGTAGTCTCTTTCCCTAGACTCCTCTTTTTCTCCATCGTTTTCTACTCTCAAGCTTTAAAATACTGTACTACATTTGAGAAAAACATTATGTAGAGCTTATTCAATTTAGCTAATTTGGTTTAATTTAAGTACCTTGTCCTAGAATACATTTCACTATGTCATTACTAGAAATATTCTCAAGTTAAAATATAGAAGAAATGCAAAAGTGGAGCTTTTTCTATTCATATACTAAATAATCTGAGTGCATCCCATTAGTATTCATCTAATGTATACAAAGAAGAGTTAATGAGAATTAACCTTTCCTTTGCTTCTGCCTGAACGTCCTTGGAGGGCACTTTTATGGTCTCCAGCAAAAATGAGATGCATTCTCTCTTGTCTCTTGATTATGCATGTAAGCATCTTCCTGTCAGCTGGAGCTGGAGTTTTCCTTTGGGAATTGCTCTTTTGCTTATTTACTTGTATCAACTACAGGTGCTTAGGACATATTCATAGCTACTCTATTAGCATCTCCAGCAAATGACTTAATCAAGGATGCAACTGAATCATTGAATAAGTCTATTAATTCATTTGTACATCGCCATTCCAGTTTCCATAGATAGCTAAATCAACACTATCAGATGAATGTTCTAAAATCTGAGGTGTGTGGAATAGCAGACATTTACTCAGTTGCTCAGAAAAGAATCACAAAACCCGAAGATTGTTTTGCTAGAATGAATGACCCAAGCAATACGATAATTAAAAAATTAATATACCAGATATATTAATCAATTGAGTTTATCAGCAAATTTATAATCACTCAGGTAAGCTCTACGACCACAAATTATTTTAACAAAGAATGGAATTCTATACTTCTTCAGTATAGTAGAGGAAAGATGGCTTACACCACTTGGATTCTTAAGTGAATAATGAGAAAACTATAGAGAATACATAGTTCAATTATTCTACACATTTTATACATGTCAATATCTACTATAAAAGATTATAAATATAAGAAATTGGTATCAGTCTTCTACCAAATGTGAGTTAAATTAAAAATTAAAAATGTTTTAAGTAAACATAATTTCTAGCAAGAATTACTAAAATGTAGAGAATAGTATCTATGTCTTCCCCCATAAAAGACCAAGATATCAATGGGCTCAAATATTAGCCCAAAAGCCATCATTTAGATTTATATATTCAATACCTACAAGAATTAAATTGGCTGATATAATAGAATATCATCTCTCAGAGAATGACGGTGCACAATGAAAATAAACACATTGGTTGCCACCAGACTGTAATAGCTGCCCTTTCAAAAATATGGACTTTCAGTTTTTCTATATGAAAATAATTTATGTGTCCACACATATAAGATAATCATTTAGGACATATGTCTAGAAACTTTCTGCATGCCAGCTTATTAAAAAACAGCTCTTTATCTACTGGCCACTTTAACTCTTGATTCATTGACCCATATACTGTTATTGTTATTATCAGTTTATTATAATATTTACATTATATTTGCTAATATATTTTGTAACTTGTCATTTGGCAGTGCCAATTGTATTTTAAGCACCAGCATGCTGCCCTTACCAATGATACATCTAACTGCTTTTGCTAGAGACAAGGTAAAAATGTCTATGTGAATTCCATCAGTTTTATTCCTTCATCTGCTCTTGCTTAAGGCATAAATGTGTACTAGGCATTTTGAAATCCTAGTATTTCTTGCTGTTCCTTCATCCTATATGACCTATATGACATATTCACTATGTCTCTGCTGAATCCTACATTATAGTAAAGTAAAGACACATTTTTGAGAACACCTGAAATGACTTTGAGAGAATGGTCTGGAACCATACCCTCATAGTTTCTATATCAAGGGACCAGGAATCTCTTTTAATTTCCCCCAAATCACTTGAATATTTATAATATCATTTCCAGATCATACAATACAGTAATATGTGCTGATGATTACTGATGAGAAAGCACTTGTATCTATCAGATCGCAAGATTTCATGAGACATTATGACCTATGGACAGAATTGTTCTGATATGGTGCACTTCTTTTTTTGCCTTTGTATTTTGGGCCACAGATATGAACTCTCAGGGGTTATTCCTAGCTATGCGCTCAGAAATCACTCCTGGGTTGGGGACCATATGGGATGCCGGGGATCCAGCCAAGTCCATCCTGGGTCAGTGACTTGCAAGGCAAATGCCCTATCGCTGCGCTATCACTCTGGCCCCTGATAAGGGACACCTCTATTATATCATTAAAATCTATAAAGTAACTATATATTATTTTTAATTTTAAGTGTTCTATTTAAGGACACATATTCATCCAAAGTTATTTTCTCTCAATAGTAATTTTAAAAATTCTAACATGAAAATTTTAAAGCTCATGAAAAAATTGTTTAACTATAAAATATATATATTTGGTGTCTGTTTGGGGAAACTACACTAATTTGGATCTATTTACTATACAATAAGGGTATTATTAAGGTATTCAAAGACAATATTTTTCTTTCTATTATTTCTTAACCTTACCAGACACTAGGAAAGGAAAATGTGGGTTAAAGGTGGAGAAACAGGTTCACCAACAGACAGATGGGTGTTCTAATTTGGTAAATATTATAAACATTACTGTGAGTTTTAATTCTCTTTTTCCTTGTTTGCATTTTATCCTAGTGTTACAACACTAATTATATACTTTGAGGTTTCCTTTAAATTTCCTCAATATCCTTTCCTGATAGCATCTGAGTCAGAGTTGAATAGTAGGATCTTAAATAAAATTAAGTTGGTAGCATCCACGTTGAATCTTGTACTATGAGAACTGAATGTTGATTGTGATGATGACAATGATGACAACTAGTGCTGAAATCTCAGGCTGATGAAATAGTGAGGAAAATCATTGATGGATCATTGTTGATATCCCTTGCCCCTTGACTCAATGTTTGCTGGAATATGCAACTAATAATCTGCTGGTGATTTTTCTTTCTTTTTTTTCAACAACTAGTCATTCCATAGGCGTGAAAAACATGATTTCATCGCATCAGTCAATGTTTTCATCTGGAAATGCATCCACTCATATTCAACTGTGCCTTCTCTTCTCTAAAGCAGGGTGGTGTTTTTCAAGCCTTTTTTTTTTTTTTTTTTTTTTTTTTTTTTTTTTTTTTTTTTTTTTGGTTTTTGGGTCACAATCGGCTGTGCTCAGGGGTTACTCCTGGCTCAATGCTCAGAAATTGCTCCTGGCAGGCACGGGGGACCGTATGGGGCACCAGGATTTGAACCGATGACCTTTTGCATGAAAGGCAAACGCCTTACCTCATTGCTATCTCACGGGCCCCCTTTCAAGCCATTTTTAAGCTGCTGAAGCCCAAGTAACTGGAGAGAACCCTACCTGCATGCAATATGATGGCCATGATATGTCAGACTATAACAAGGTCTTGTATGGGTACAGTTCTTCACAGAATCATGGGAAGTAAAGTGGAACTCATTATCAACATTTTAGGAAGTTATAGTTAAATTTTAACTTTCCTTTCATTTGCTGTCATGATTTCTTCTAACACCAATTATTTCTTCTAATGGTAGCATTAACTATGTATGTACATAGAATATGTGTAAACTATAAGTGATGGAATTATTTTTCACTGTGAAACTTTTAAGAAAGAACTTTATTTTTCAAAGAAATAACATTTCCAAGAAAGAAAATATACTCACTCAGTAGTGCTCAGAGTCTAGTCCTGGCTTTTTGCTCAGGAGAGACCCCATGCAGTGCTTAAGAGATCATATGTGCTGCCAAGGGTTAAAGCATTAATAGTGCCATAAAAGTTATGTATCTTATCTCCTATACTACATCACTGAAATCCAAAAATACACTTTTAAAATACATTTTTATGGGACTAGAGATAGTACAACAAATAGGGTGCTTCCCTTAGATGTGGCTGAATGTAGTTCAATATCTGGCAAATAATATAATTACACGAACCTCACTGGAATAATTCTTGAACACATCCAGTTTGGAGTTCTCAAATATATTAATATATATTCATATGTACAAACTTTTTTGTTAACTTTTATAACCATTTTTATTTTTATGCTTTAAATTTTTTTAAACTGTCACCATCATTTCCCTTTTAGCATTCGCTGGAAACAAAGCTCTTTTATACACATTATCTCATTTGCTTCTCATGGAAAATCACCTTTCAGATGGCTGCTTTTTCATTTGTGTGGTTATATAGTAAATTAACTAAAATTAAATATTGCTTAAATAAAAAACATAAATTGTTAAATAGCTACTATACAAATTTTATGATGTTTCCTGTCACACTATTTGAGTGATATTATGAAGACATTATGAGCATACAGAAATTTATGAAATTAACATTTATCTAATGACAAAAGCAACTTAGGAGCACTGAAGCAGTAATTCTACTTAGTTGCTTGCTTGCTAAACACAGTTATTTCTCAGCCTTTCAGAAACATAATGGATGAATCCAGCTCTGAAAATTTATACAAAGAGGGGAGAGAACTTAAAATTATATAATTTTATTCAGATATTTAAAAGGATATAAGATTTTTTGATAGTCAATATTTAAAAAGGAGATATAATTTCTTTTTGAAATATTTTTATATACCTTTATGTAAAGATACTATATAGTATTTCACTCCTTCTACTAGAATATTACTATTTTCCTTATTGAAGACTAATTATCAGGAGCAAGTGATTTTTTTTCAGTGCTGTTGTATACTGAAACTCTATCCTGCACTAATAATGGTGACCCCATAGCATTATTTATAAAATTACAAAATTCTATAGTGCAATTGGAGTTATCGCAAAGATAAAATGACATGAATTTCTGCTTGCAGAGTAGTTGTTTATCAATGCCTATTTTATCTGATAACACTTAATCAAAACATTCTGTAAACTGGTTATCAGAGAACTGGCACAGATGAAAGTAACTTTGCTCTGAATGTATTTAAATGACTGCCACTGAGTAAAAATGTTATTGAAGATTGGCTTTACATTTTTTCAATATGCTGTGATAAGGTTAATTAAACTTTTCTGATAATGACAATTACATTTTCTCAAAAATAAAAGTTCCATGTAAGCATAAATTATGAGTTACATATTTTGGCTTTTATATAACTATGGTATCCAACCAAATGAGTTCAGCTATATGATAGTTTTAGGCTATCTTATAGAATTTGTTAATTATTTATTAAATAAATTGTATAGAGCATAATCTATGTGCAAGGGTGTTCTGAGGTAAATTCAATGAAATTCTTTATTTCTCTCATGATTTTATAGTCCAAAGCAAACCAAATGTTCATAACAAGTAAATAAACAGACAGTTTAACACAATGGTAAATCTAGTGAAAAAAAATAATACTTCTGAAAGGAGGAGAATGACAGTGAGTGACCCAGTGAAAGTCAGAAAATACATTCTGACTTGAGTTTGTAAATCTAGGAAGGTTTCATTGCACAGGGAATATTTGTGCAAAGATTTTATGTATCTAAGGAAAAATTATGAAAGACTGGGTTTAAAGAAAACCAACAAATTGGTGACACAGTTCTCTTGGTCATGGAAGCACTGGGAATGTCCTAAGGAAGTGGCAAAAACAAAACAAACAAACGAACAAAAACAAAGTGAAGGACTCAACTTGCTTTGGCCTGAGAGATAGTAGAGAGGGTGAGGTTTTTGAATTATATTCATGACTTGAGTTCTGTCCCCAATATTGACTATGAAAAAAAGGCAGGAGTAATCCCTAATCACAGAGTCAATAGTAACTAACCTCTGAGAACTTCTGGTCATAGCCCCCAAACCAAAAAAGTAAATAAGTAAATAAATGATGAACAGGAATTAGAGATGTATGCCAAAGGCATTATGTCCCACATAATGGACTACAGCCCAAACAAAAAATTCATATGATATATCAGAAGCATTATTTTCTGAAAGTATTAAGAACACCTGAAGTTTTAAAACAGGGAACTATCATAATCAAATCCAATGTTAAATAAAAAGCTACCAAATGAGAATGGAGTCAAATTTTATTTGCATTGTCTAAAGGATTAAGAAAATAAAATTTCCTGTGGTTAGTATGTTACAACACTTAATTCATCAGATGAATTCAACATGCAAATTTATTTTTCTTGATTTCCTTAAATTTTATGTAATTGCAATAAACTTCTGCCCCTAGTTGTGAATTTAGAGAAATATCAGAAATCCTTTGCTTGCTTTTACTCAGTATATCTTTCATAAAGCCAGAGAGATAGCACAGTGATAGGACATTTGCCTTGCATGCGGTCTACCCGAGAGGAAACTGGTTCGATTCCAGGCATCCCATATGGGCTCTCAGCTGGCAAGGGGTGATTTCTGAGTGGAGAGCCTGGAGTAACCCCAAAGCATTGCTGGGTGTGGCCCAAAAAGAATCAATCAACCAATCAATCAATAAATAAAAAAGTTTAAAAAATACTTTTTCTGCAGTTGTGTAGTTTTGCTTTTATTCATTTATTCAATTCAAAATTATAATTTTGAATATCTGCCTAGTTTATATGCATAATCATAACATTATTAATATTTTATTAATAATTATGAGCTATATACAGAAACTGCCTGACTTTGGATATAAGAAATAAGGTTAGATTACACCTGGGTTTTCTATTATATTTGCTACTTCTTTTTTTAATCAAAGTTTGGAATCTTGACTATGGGTGGAGGAAACCTGAAAGACATTAAGAACAGAGTGTGAGGAGGATGAATAGGCATCTTTTACTTCCTCCACTTAATTTCAGTTAGATGAGTGATTCTATTCTCAGAAGGTCTGCTATATATTTAAAATTGAGTTTTTCGGGGCCCAGGAGATAGCATGGAGGTAAGGCGTTTGCCTTTCATGCAAAAGATCATCGGTTCGATGATGCCCCATATGGTCCCCCGTGCCTGCCAGGAGCAATTTCTGAGCATGGAGCCAGGAGTAACCCCTGAGCACTGCTGGGTGTGACCCAAAAACAAAAAAAAAAATTGAGTTTTTCTTGTGGGACTACTTAGGTCCTTTAAGTTCTGTGTGTGAAATCTTCTCATTTTTTTAAAACTATGTGCTAATTTCCTTCTCTTCCCTATCATTATTGGTGTATAAAAAGGCCATTGATTTCTGTGTGTTAATTTTGTAACCTGCCACCTTGCTATATGAGTCTATTGTTTCTAGAAGCTTTTTGGTAGAATCTTTAGGATTTTCTAGGTACAGTATCATGTCATCTGCAAACAATGAGAGCTTGACTTCTTCCTTTCCTATTTGGATTCCCTTGATATCCTTTTCTTGCCTTATCGCTATAGCAAGCACTTCCAGTACTATGTTGAAGAGGAGTGGTGAGAGCGGACAGCCTTCTCTTGTACCAGAACTTAGAGGGAAGGCTTTTAGTTTTTCTCCATTAAAGATGATATTTGCCATTGGCTTGTGGTAGATGGCTTCAAATAGATTGAGGAAGGTTCCTTCCATTCCCACCTTGCTGAGAGTTTTGATTAAGAATGGGTGTTGGACCTTATCAAATGCTTTCTCTGCATCTATTGATATGATCATGTGATTTTTATTTTTCTTCTTGTTGATGTAGTGTATGATGTTGATAGATTTACGGATGTTAAACCATTCTTGCATTCCTGGAAAGAAACCTAATTGATCATAGTGTATGATCTTCTTGATGATGCATTGGATCCTATTTGCCAGGATTTTGTTGAAGATCTTTGCATCTGCATTCATCAGGGATATTGGTCTGTAATTTTCTTTTTTGGCAGTATCTCTGTCTGATTTTGGTATCAAGATGATGTTGGCTTCATAGAAGCTGTTTGGGAGTATTCCCGTTTTTTCCATTTCATGGAACAACCTGACTAGGAAATCAAGAAGGCAATCCCATTCACAATAGCACCACACAAAATCAAATATCTTGGAGTCAACTTGAACAAAGCCGCGAAGGGCCTATACAAAGAAAACTATAAAGCCCTGGTCCAAGAAATAAGAGAGGACACAGGGAAATGGAAACACATACCCTGCTCATGGATTGGCAGGATTAACATCATTAAAATGGCAATTCTCCCCAAAGCATTATACAGATTTAATGCCATCCCTATAAAGATACCCATGACTTTCTTAAAAGAAGTGAATCAAGCACTTATGAAGTTCATCTGGAACAATAAACACCCTAGAATAGCTAAAGCACTCCTAGGGAAAAGGAAAATGGGAGGCATTACTTTTCCCAACTTTAAATTGCACTACAAAGCAATAGTTATCAAAACAGCATGGTATTGGAACAAAGACAGACCTTCAGATCAGTGGAATAGGCTTGAATTCTCAGTCAATGTCCCCCAGACATGCAAGTACCTAATTTTTGACAAAGGAACAAGAAATCCTAAGTGGAGCAGGGAAAACCTCTTCATCAAGTAATGTTAGCCGAACTGGTTCGCCACTTGCAAAAAAGCGAACATAGACCCCCAGTTAACATCATGCATGATGGTAAAATCCAAATGGATTAAAGATC
>PVKC010039609.1:0-12512 GCA_004027635.1 Crocidura indochinensis | reverse complement strand
TTGTACTCTTCCCCTAATAAAATCACAAAACTCGAACTATCTAATCCTGCCTCCCAATTAGAGGGAGAAGCAATGGAGACACCAAGCCCAATCAGATATAAGATCACTAGGTAGTAAACCAGAAACAGAGGGGGTCACTCAATCTAGAAGACCCCAGGGAGAGGGTGGAGGATATGGGAGGCAGAATGGGAACGGAGGTGGAGGGAGGACAACTCGGTGATGGGAATTCCCCTGATTCAATGTTTATATGTAACTGGAATAATACTGTAAATGACATGTAAACTCCTATGATTATTATAAAAAAATAAAAAAGAAAGTATTCAATCCTATGCTACTAATTTATTAGTTACAGATTGAGAGAACTGAATGCCATCTATGTCATCTATTAATTTCTTATCATCCCAGATATAATCACTACTTCTTTTCACAAAGTGAAACTAATTTATCACTGGTGTTTTAACTGCTCATTTGGGATATGTCATTACAATTCACTTTGAATCGGTTTCTTGTTATTTTTTTTTTATTTTATACCTGGAGTTGTCAGGCTATATACTCACAAACTCCATAATTCGTATTGTATACTGACAACCTCAAGCATAAAGTTAGGAGTAAATATTTGTGAGGCTGAAGGGACAACTTAACAGGTAAAGTGTTTTCCTTGCATGCAAACAACATGAGTTCAATCACTATAGCATCCCATATGGTCCTTTAATCTTTCCAGGAGTAATTTCTGAGTGTAAAACCAAGAGTAAGTAAATCTTGAGAGCAGGCAGATGTGGCCCCAAACAAAACAAATTTAAAAAGTGAGCAAATATTTGCTCTAAAATGTTAAGTCTAAAACTTTTAATTTGAATTAGTTTTAACGTCAAAAGAACTGAGTGGCCAAAACCTAAGGGCAAGAATTTCCAATCAAAGCTTTGTTTCTTTATTATCCACTCAAACTAAGCAAGTCCTCAAAAATATAGTGCTTGTTTAATGGATTAATTTTAAATATATCTTAATCCAAAGTAGAATTTTCCCCACCAAGTTTAAAGTTATTTTTCTCTTAATTAATTTTATTTACATAAATACTAATGAGTAAAATGTTCAGTGAAAGTACAAAGGTTTCCCTGATTTGAAAGGCTTTAATTGAATCAGATTTTATCATAAACCTAAAAGTTTTTAATTAACAGGCCTGCCTCCATTGGACCTATATTCTTTCTTCACAATATTCAGAATCCCTAGGAATATCATAATTTAGAGTAAGCATTTAATTCAAACCTCTGTTTTGCATTTGAAAAAAATGGATGATCAATATCAATACCAATAGAATGCCATTTGAACAAGCTCCTACTCACTAATATCCTTATTACAAAAATGTACTTGCAGTAGGACTTTAGCCCAAAGTGATTTTTATATGGTGCTCAGTATGGATCCAGGATTCACTGTTTGCAAACTCTAAATTACTGTATTCTATCTTAGGCCCTTCACTGTTTAGGTCTGGGTTTTCAAACTCCAAGAAAACGTCATAGTTTTAAGCATTTCAGAGCAAGACAGACACGGGATAGGAGAATTCCTACAGGGATGGTGACTTTTAAGAACAGCCAAAGGGGAAGTAGCAGAAACTATTAAGAACAATTAAGATGTGGATATTAAATTGTTCTAAAAGTGTATAGAGTATATAATCACCCAAAGAGAGATTTTTACCACTTGCATATCAGAATAAGTTGAGAAATGCTAGAATTGGGAGCCTTCTCAGTTTGTTGTCCAAATTTTTGCAATGGGATCTCAGGAAGTCTTTTCCTCCCATAAAATAATTAAACCGCAGTCTAGCAGCATATTAGTCTAGAGATAATTACAAGCATTCTATTTACAGATATCTCTAATGTCAGGGCTCCTATTCTGCCAGAACCTCCCCACAAAAAAAAGAGTACTTTAAAACCATAGAGAGAAAGCTCTGGCCTCAAACACCTTCTCTCCAAACATAAAAGTGGCAGGAAGAATTTTTCAGCAAGGCTGAACTAGGAAAACTCTTTGAGTTTTAAAATCCCTATCTTAATCTTATTAACATCTCATAAAAGGGGTCAACTACTTAATCTTAAAAGTAAGTGAATAGCTTTAGGGTTTATACAGGCCATCAGCCAGCTCCTTCAGGAATTAAGCTGCATTTGTCTTACAATTTGAATGACTTCACAAGCATTAGGGAAAAGCAACTCAAGGTCAAATCAGAGATAATTTAAAATGTAATCAATTTACCTTTGCTATTTGGTCTATAAAAATTTAAAGAGTACTCATCTAAATTTTTACTAGGAAAATAGTAAATATTTCTAAGTAAAGAATTAAGAAGTAATTACTTGAATCCAAAAATAAATAGAAGTTAAGGCACTTGTCTTGCACGGAGCCAACCCCATATATGACTTCTCCCACATATACACTTCTAGGGGCCACTCCTCATCACAGAGTCAGAGTAAACTCTGTGTACCAATAGATCTGCCCTCAAACCCAAATATCTTTTAATAACATACACATATTATTAGAAATATACTGCATATCTTATGCATATTCTACATAAGATCATGCTAAATATTATGTTCTTGCTAACCACACAAAAAAACCTTCTACAGTATTATTTTTTTGTGTGTGTGGTTTTTGGGTCACACCCGGCAGTGCTCAGGTTTTTTTTTCTGGCTCCATGCTCAGAAATTGCTCCTGGCAGGCACGGGGGACCATATGGAGCACCGGGATTCGAACCGATGTCTTTTTGCATGAAAGGCAAACATCTTACCTCCATGCTATCTCCCGGGCCCCTTCTACAGTATTAATGGATAAAGGAACGCTTTTAAATTTCCAAAATATTGTTCACTATATTGAAAGTCAAGGATTGAAAAAAATAATATTATGAACTGACTAGTCATATTCCGAGTTAAATCTTAAATCAACTACTATTATTTTTCTCAGTAGGGGATTAGAAATACATACAAATGTAGCAATGTAATTGGCTTTAAAATTAATTAATGCAATCTTATGCACATAAAATTTTCTAAATTTCATACTCTACATGAATTTTATTATATTTCATACTTTACAGTTTCTGATTGCTCTTGTTTGACATGAATACAGTGATAGTGGCAGTCAAGTACATTTGAATTTTCTGTATTCAATAATCATTTTATAGTATATATTGTGCATCTGTTTATATGATTTAATAGTTGAATAGTAAACTCAATTCAAGGGCAACTCGACTGTAGAAAAACAGAAACAATAATAAAAGTTGTGCATTGCCTTTTCTGCATCAAATAAAAATGACTATTGACTGCAAAGCTTAATCTGAAAATAGTATCTCTTTTTATTTTATGAAATAGTTTATCTTAGTGCCAGTGTCTTTGTAGAAATGGCTCTGGAACACATTCAATTCATAATTTAATAAATTTTAAATACACATTACTCCATTTTTCTTGATTTAGAGGCTAACGGATTAAGATGAGACTATCAATATTCAATGTTAAAAATAGTATTCCTCTATCAAATTCTGTTCCAGGTAAAAAGCTTTAGATATTGCAGGACTTTCACTTATATACTACAATATTTTTATTGTGGCAAAAAATAAAAGATTCAAAGGATAAATAGATACATGAAACAGAAAAAGTCACTAGGTAATTCATATACAATATAAAGTAGATAAATTCAATTTTTGAAGTTTAGAAAAAAAACATAAATTTAGACTGTGAGTTGATTAGTTAATGTAAATAATTCTCAACATAGCATTAAACACTTATGAGTATTATCATGCTTAAGATGAGAACAAAAATTCATAAGTCAAAGAATTCGGGTAGAAATTCGGTATGGGCAAACAAAGATTTAGAAACATGCACAATATGCAGGATGCCCTAAATAAATTTAACTCTACCATTTTTAACCTTTTTAATTGTTTTCTATCTTCTAAAAGTTATCAATTGTTTCTTTCCAAAATGAAAGTCATTATGCTTTCTAATATTTGAGTAAGCAAATAATATAAACAATTAATAAAGATGGTATACATGGTCCACCATTAATTGAAACTATGTTTATTTTTATTTTTATTATTTTTGGTAAACAAGGCTGTTTACCATTTTATTTCTTTAAGCAGGATTACATCATTGTTTTTTAGTGTCTGCAGAGTATTTTAATGAGTCTAATGCTTCTTTTGTTTTCTTTTGTTACTGGTTGGCTTCTATCTGTTGGAGGTCATCAGAGACTAAACTAAACTGTTGCATCTCTGAGATCTGTATTCAATTTTTAATCATTGCCAGCTTATTTCTTGTGAGAGAAGCAGGGGTCTTCTCTGTCTATTACCAACTGAAACTGCATAGCATGATCCGTTTGCCCTGCTTATGGAAATTAGATTTTTCTTCCACTTATGTATCATTTTATACTTTTCAATGTCAACTTTAAATCTATATAAAATTATACCACAGATAAAACCACTGAACATTATCACAATTTGTACTTTATGTATGAATCTCACAGAACAGAGCAATTTTTAGTAGTCATCTTTGTATTTCATGTCAGGCATCTTTTGTGTTAGAGATCTTGCACTTGTAAATACCGTTACTAGGCAGCTTAAACTGTTTCAGAGCCTGCAGAGACACTGAATCTTTATTGTTTATTGATTGAAAAAAAAGATCTAGCTATTGAGAAAGATTAAAATTAAACAGTGGCAGCATTTAATATTATAACAGGGTGTCCTGCCGCTGTCTGTAATAGGGTCCTCTTTAGACCAAATACACAGTATTGTATTCCATGTTTACAGCTATGCCTTTGAAAATCAATGAGCAATTGGAAAAAGATTGAGTGATGGAAGTGATAGGACAACTAGCCTGTTACTCTCTAGATGCGCTGTGACTACTCCAAGATTCTCATTCAACCAATACATATTACTATCAAATCTCTAAACCCTTATTCCATAATAGATATATGCCAATACATGATATAGAGTATACAAAGAAAATGTGTAATTCTATTCACTAATGACAATCAGGAAATCATTTGTATGTATTTATTTATTTTGGTTATATTCTCTATATTATGCATTATGATGCATGCGGCCACACCTAGGTCTGATTGCCGACCACCCATATGGTTCTTCAAGCCAGCTAGGATTGACTAGTGAGTTTGGAGCTAGGAGTCACCCCTGAGCACCACTGGGTGTAACTTCAAAACCAATACATATTGTATGCATAATATATAATTAAATTATGCCCCTGACAATAGGTATAATTTTTCTCCTAAGACTACCTTGGCTATTCAGGATGGTTTATTACAGCATATAAAATTTAACTGCATTTGATTTATGTTTTTAAAAAATTTAACAAGCATTTTCCTAGCATTTTTTTAAAATGCCTTGATTTATAAGTTACTGATATTTGAGTTTATGAGCATTTTTATATGAGTTGTAATGATTCTTCTTTGTGCAATATTGTGGGAGTTTAAATGTGAGGCCATGTGACACTAGTATTTAAAATCTTATACCTAACATAAAATTTTGAAAATCCAACCTAAAAATAAAAAGGAACATCATGGTTTCTATACATATTTAATCCATTTTCTTTTATGACAGGAATCTTGATATATTATAATTAAAGCACTTTAAACAAATAAAAATAAAAAGTAAATAAAGACAAAGTGAAAGAACTGCTGAGGTTAAAGTTCTTGGTATGCATGCAATGAAACCTGGTCCAAATCCCTGCCACAAGATATGAACCCTGAGAACCGCTAGACGTGATCTCTGAATAAAGAAACTAAAGTAAGAATTGCACATCAAAAGTAAGCCCTGAACACCAAATAATTAAATTAAATTAAATAAATAAATAAATAAGAAAATATTCTTTCGCAAAGAGTAAATTCTACCTGATTTTCAGATTTTTTCTTCTTTCTTAAATACAAGCAGTTCAGACTATGTGATTAATCTCAATGTCATACAGAAGACTAAAATCATCTTCAAGGAGGAAGCACTCTCCAAACAAGTGGAAATAGAGATAAACAGATGGGACTATGTTAAGCTGAGAAGCTTCTGCACCTTAAAGGAAATAGTGCCCAAGATACAAAAGCCACCCACAGAATGGGAGAAACTATTTATCCAATACCCATCAGACAAGGGGCTAATATAAAAAATATACAAGGTGCTTACAGAACTTAATAAGAAAAAATCATATGACCACATAAAAAATGGGGAGAAGAAAATAAATAGACAATTTCTCAAAGAAGAAATACAAATGGGCAAAAGACACATGAAAAATGCTCCACATCACTAATCACCAGGGAAATGCAAATCAAAACTGCAATGAGGTACCATCTCACACCACAGAGACTGGCACACATCACAAAGAAAAAGAACAATCAGTGCTGGCTGAGATGTGGAGAGAAAGGAACTCTTAATCACTGCCAGTGGGAATACCGTCTAGTGAAACCTTTAAGGAAAACTATATAGAGATTCCTCAAAAAACTGGAAATTGAGTTCCCATATCATCCTACTATTTCACTCCTACGGAATAGCTAGGGAATAGAAACATAAAAATACAAAACAAAAATCCCTTCCTCCCATCTATCTTCATTGCAACATTGTTTACAATAACCAGATTCTGGAAACAACCAAGATGCTCTTCAGCCGTTCAATGGCTAAAGAAACTGGTACATATACACAATGGAATATTATGCAGCAATCAGGAAAGATGAAGTCATGAAATTTTCCTATACATGAATGTACATGGAATCTATTATGCTGAGTGAAATAGACACAATAGTATCACTCATCTATTGGTTTTCAGAAATATTAAAGACATTACTGTAATAAGGTCCAGAGATAAGAGTAAGGGTTGGGAGGGCCTGGAGGACTGGCTCTCAATTTGAAGCTCACCACAGAGTGATGAATGCTGTTAGAGAAATAGCTACACTAACAACTAGCATGACAATGTTAAAGAATGAGAGAAGTAGAATGTCTGTATGATACAGGCAAGAGAGAAGGAAGCAGGGGGACATGGTGGTGGGAATTCACCAGTTGCACCGGTGAAGGTGGGATATTCTATTTATGACTCAAACCCAACTACTATTATGCTTGTAATTATGGTGCTTAAATAAAACTTTATGTTTAAAGAAAGAATATGTAATTAGGCATACTTAGTTATATTATGCTCCCCTGTAGTATTACAGTTTACATTCGATAATTATATAATCTTTATTTTTCTATTTTACATATTTGCAACTAATAATTTGAAGTGGGAATTTAGAACCCATTTCCCTAACTTCTTATATATTTGTTAGATGTATTATCTAGATGTGTATAATGGGTCAGGGAAAAAAATTGGATCTCCAAATTATACTGATAGGGTTCTGAATAGTTTGCTTTCAAATTACCACTTTGGCATATTGAAAGTTTTGATGTAAATCTACTATAGAAATTGTCTGTGCCAAGAGTTCATTTACACTCCTTGGTTTCCTTAAAAATAAGAAACCAAAATCGCTCATATAAACAGTATTATCACTGTTGAGGATGTAGGAGGTTGCCCTATCACCATTAATAGGATTTGGAGTCAAGAAGCCTGCAAAAAATAAACTTTCCTCTACATTCTCACAAGTCCAAACCATTATATCTTACCATTTTTTTCTTATAAAGAGAAGGGTTTCAAGATAACTGTTTGTCTACCTTTAATATCAAACTTCAAGCATCCAATCAGCCTGTATATAAAAATTAATTTTATTTCATTATTTCCTTTATTCAGTAGGCATATGAACTTAAGAGTCATATAATGCTAGAGGGGAAAAATTTCCTACAAAGCCCTTGATAATGAACACCAATATATGTTTTTAGTTTGTACTAATTTATTATCGATTATAGAATAGAAAATTTTATATGAAAATTATATTTATATTAGTATGTAAAAAGAGAATTATTTGTGTATCTATATCAGTATATGTCTTTATAAAAGTTTGGTTTATAAAATTATATAGTATAAAGGGTCAATATAAGTAATTCAATAGGTCATTTTGTTCTTTTCCTTTGTATTTTAGGCCACAGCGGGCAGTGCTCTAATTTTATTTCTAGCTGTGTTATTAGGAGTTTCTCCTAGGACCTAGGTCAAGTGGGAGGACCATATATGTTTCTGGGGATCTAATTGAGTTGAATATCTGCATGGAAGCATCTTATACTGTCTCTCTGATTCCATTTTGTCTTTTTAATTTCCTCTTTGTAGTAAATAATTAATTTTCTTAGAGTGTGGAGTGAAGGAAGGCAAGAAAGAGGGTGCCATAACTGATGGAAGAAAAAGGAGCAGTTCTCACATTTGTGCACTCAGAAAGAAAGCAAAGAAATACCAGTGGAACAAAGAGCATCAAGCAAGCAATCCAACCACATAAAATGCCAACAAAATATTATGAGTCAACAAAAATACCTACATTATAGATCAAGGTGGAGTAGAAATTGGACCAATAGTCTATCATGAACAATACAGTAGAAGCTTACCGTTTAAGAAAAAGAAACCGTAACACCAAAATATTTAGAGGCTACATGTAAGTTTACCAGAATTTTATCCAAGAACTTAGAATGCTATCTGAAAATTTATTTATCAACACCTTTGATGCATCATATCAACAATAGATTAAAATACATAATTTATATACATATATTTAAATCTTGGAGTGGATATTAGGTCACACCTGTTGATTACTGGGTTCTACAATACTCAGTATTTTTTCTCCACCCTAGGGTGTGTTTTGGGTCCCTCCCTACTTATATTCATTCTCCACTCTAGCATGTGGTCTACTACTTGCTAATAAAAGCAAAGGTTTTAGGAAAGCAGAAAATTCATTTTCTGTTCTTCCTCCACTAAGCTGTCTTCCTTCTTAGGAGTGGAAGGCTTGTGTGTTAGAATTCCTGGCTTGCATGGTGGAATTCCTGAACCTGTTCTTGCTCCCTTTCACTTTGTAGGTTATTTCTTGCATTGACATTTGCTTCCAGATACCTCTCTCTCCAAGTCCTGGTTTTGCAGCTTGAGGCTTTCTTCACATACACACACATAAATTACTTCTGACTCTATCTTCAAGGACTATTTCTGACTGTGTTTGCAAGGACTATTTCTACTGTGTTTGAGAGAGCATATATTGTACCAGGAATTGAACTTGGGTCTGCAATGTTAATGGGTCTTAATGCTTGTGCTATCTCCACACTCCAATCAATTGCATCAGTGATCCTGAAATGAGTTTTAATATTAAAATGCAATAAAGGCTTTTAGTGTTTATCCTAAATAATATTTTAGATTACTCATTTCAGGACTGCATTTCACCATACTTTAACCATATTTCTTTCTTTCTTTTATTTTTTTATTTTTATTTTTTTATTTTTTTTTGGTTTTTGGGTCACACCCAGTACTGCTCAGGGGTTACTAATGGCTCTATGCTCAAAAATCACTCCTGGCATTCTTGGGGGACCATATAGGATACTGGGATTCAAACCACCCTCCTTCTGCATGCAAGGCAAATACCCTACTTCCATGATACCTCTCCGGCCCTTCTATGCTACCTCTCTGGCCCCTCACCATATTTCTTATTACTATTTTGGTACAGATGTGATGGATTATTCTTTGATATTTGTCTTTTTGTATTCCTGAAAAGGCAGCACCTTTACAATGTAAAAAACAATCTCAAAGTAAGTTTTTTAAATATATAAATAGTAAAATAAACATAATTTATAGTAAACATAATCACCTCACATAGGGGTTATTCCTGGCTCCATGCTCAGAAATTGCTCCTGGCAGGCACGGGGGACCATATGGGGCACCGGGATTCGAAACGATGACCTTTTGCATGAAAGGTAAACGCCTTACCTCCATGCTATCTCCCGGGCCCCACATAGTTTTAATTTCATTCAGACACAAGCTCTATTAAATAAATCTTGGAGTTTATTTCACAATTTAAAAACTATATTTGTGTTTTAAGATAGTTTAACATTTCTTACCTTAAATAAGTGTTTCCTAATTTTCTTCTCATGGAATACCTTTTTCATTATTTTTAAAAATTTTTTATGCTGGGGGGGCGAGCAATAGCACAGTGGTAGGGTGTTTGCCTTACAAGCGACTGACCCAGGAAGGACCTGGGTACAATACTTAGCCAGGAGTGATTTCTGAGCACATAGCCTGGAGTAGCCCCTGACCATCAGCGGTGTGGTCCAAAAACCAAAAAAAAAAAAAAAAAAAAAAAAAAAAAAAAAAAAAAAAAAAAAAAAAAAAAAAAAAAGATAAAAAGTAAATGTTTTATAGGACCACATACATCAATATTCAGGACTTACTCCTAGAACCTTGCTAAAGTGCTTTGTCTCTTTGTATCTGTGATGTTTTGTATCAGTTTGTATCATTTTGCTTCTTGTGAGGATTAAGGAATCATATGTGGATCCAGGTAATGAACTATGTGCAAAGCAAATGTCTCCAGCCTCATATTTATTTTTTTCTAAAAATGATTCTTTGATAATAAGCATTGTTTTTTTGTTCGTTTGTTTGCTTGGTTAGTTTATGAGATAAATTCAATAATCCTCTCCTTGTTCTGTTCCCAAGGATCACTTCCGGAAGCTTCTGGAGACCATATATAGTTCAAGAATCAATTGTATGGGTCAAGTTTATGTAAGGAAAGACTTATCCCCAGTATTATCTCTCTGGCTTCTCAAATATTTTCTTTTAATTCTTGAAATTGTCACCCATGTCCCAAAGAGACCAGTTAGTTTTCTGTATGCTTGTTAATCTGTGATAGGAAACATTACATTTGTTATCTTTGATGTACAGAACAGAAATTGAGATATATCATTATTCCACATTTTTTGAAAAATACATTTTATCAGTGAAAAATTCTAATATTATATGAATATTTATCATTAATTAAAATAAATTAATTTAATTTTTATAGAGGAGCACTACCACAGTCCCTCATTGCCACAAATTATGTAGTTGAGTATCCCAGATTTGGGGAAATTGCAGGGGTCAGTACATCTGGAGTGCAACGGGTAAGCATCACATGGGCAAGTCACCTGTATGTTTGTGGTATTGCTCCTTCCAAATATTAATCATTAATTTAATTTAATTTTATTATTATTATTATTATTTTGGGGGGGGGTTTGGGCCACACCTGTGATACTCAGGGGAACCGGGGGATCGAACCGCGATCTGTCCTAGGTTAGCACAGGCCAGGCAGGCACCTTACCTCCAGCGCCACCACCCGGCCCCCTAATCATTAATTTTAAAATAAGGTACCGAACAATATATTTTTTGCTATTCTACAGTATATGACAATGGGTTTTGTTCTTTGCATAAACTGTTGAGTATTACTTTTTAAGTACATACATTTAATATTTGTTGTGGAAGTATTTTTATTATTTATGTATTTTAAGATATTTAAAATACTTAACATTCACGCATTTTTTAAAAACATAGATTTCTAAGATTATTAATGCCCAACTTAAGTTATATTTTGCTTATTCTATGTAACTAAAGCAGCTCATTAATAGAATGAATTACAACTCACATGTTTTATTGCTCTAATAAATGCTACCTTTTCTATAAAAGTACAGCTTAAAAACCACAGAATTAAGATAAGGAGTGATGTTTTCACTCAAAATCCTTCCTTTCTTATTTTAAGGTCAACATCTAAATATATCTTTCTTTAAAGTTTCCAAAATTTCAGAGTCATGACTTAAAAATTGCTGAGTCAATACTATGAGTAAGTGAAGGAAACATATAGTATATCTCCACCCTATTAAATCATACATGTAAAGAAAATGAGATGAATTTATAGAAATCATTACTACCTTGTTAGTCCTCTAGAATCTAGTGCAGCTGATGTAGTAGAGAAAATAATGTTGCTACTAAGGTCTACTAAATGTTGAGACAGACTTATCCTAGACCTCTAACCTAGGAGAACATAGGATGAACCACAGAAGAAAAGCAGAAATAATTTCATAAAATGTCAGTTTCTATGAAAAAGGACAGGATCATGATAAAGAGAACTTTGTAATTTAAAAGATGGAGAACAGAGAAGACAGGACTCTATTATTGAAAGGTCATTTTTATATATACATATAGATGTATAGAGAAACTTAGTCAGTGAATGAAAATTTTTATTTTCCTTATTTTTTCTAATAAGAGATGAAATCTATTAGCTGAAATCTTATCATAAGAAGGCATTTTTTACACATGTTCTTTACCCTTGCATGGGAAAAAATAAGTAAAGTGTAACTAACTCTCCCAAAATGATATCAACATGTATCTATATGAAACAAATTATCACATTTCAAAAAGTCAGCTTAATATTAATGTAGTATGTTGGCCTTTTAAATAAGTTGAAGACAAAACTCATAATATGGAACAAACAGTAAAATAAAAACATAGCTATTTCTTATGAGACATCATATTCAAAATAATATTAGATTAAATATAATTTGAATTTAATATAGCATTTGTCATTATCTAAGAAAATATTTTTTCCTAACTCATGTTGTCCAATGAGATTTTTACATGAAT
>PVKC010039608.1:0-12503 GCA_004027635.1 Crocidura indochinensis | reverse complement strand
GGCTGAGTCATACATCCTAAACAGAGGCCTTTGGACAAAGACTCCCCTGAGAGCCTTAGAGATAGTCCCTAACCCTAGCCCCCACCACCACATTCCACAACAAATCCTGTTTAACAACAGATTTTGTTTCCTCCTTTTTTGTTATTGTTGTTTGTTGTTTCTGGGTCACACCTGGCAGTGCTCAGAGGTTACTCCTGGCTCTACACTCAGAAATCACTCCTGGCAGTTCAGGGAACCGTATGGAATGCCGGAATTAGAAACGCTGTCAGTCCTGGATTGGCTTCATGCAAGGCAAATGCCATACCACTGTGCTATCTCTCTGGCCCCATTTCCTCCTTTAATTTATTTATTTGGCAGTACCAGGAATCAAACAGACCCTGAAAGGCAAAAAATGCTCTAGCACTTACCCACCTCTTCAGTCTCTCTGTACTTTCAATGGGAACAACACATGGCCACCTAGGAAATGGTCGTGGCTGGTTTGTCTGCCACCAGACATCACCTCATTTCTTTCAAACAAGACTGGACACCCAGTTTCCTGTCTCTGCCCTTCCCCCAGGGTCCAGGGAAAGTTGCCAGAGGGGAGTGAAGTGAGGTGCTTCCAAGCTCTTGGCTGGCTTGAGGCATAGCCCTGAGCAGCAACTTCTCACAGCAGTAAGAGCTGGACCAGACCTGTGCCAGTGCTTCTGGCTAACCCTTCATTGCCAGTCAAAGTAGTGGGGAACTCACTCATTCCTACCTCACACTGTAGGCTCTTCCATTTGATTTTAAATAGAAAAATTTAGACATAGTATATGGCCTAAGACTGGAGAAAAGGTAGGGCTGGAGCTGTGGCCGAAGCTGGCACTAGCCTAGGATGTAGCATTGTTTAATCCCCTGGCGTTCCATATGGTCCCCCAAGCTAGGAGTGATTTCTGAACTCATAGCCAGGAGTAACCCCTGAGTGTCACCAAAGTGGCCCAAAAACAAAAAACAAAACAAAACAAAAGACTGGAGAAAAGGGTCAAAGAACAGCTCCTAGAGTTTGATGAGGTCTCAGAACCTCTGGTTCTGCTCCGGTCAAGCTTCAGAACAGATAGCCCAGTGTTGTAGCCTGGTTAGCCTCCCAAGAATTCAGGGCTTCTCACAGCCAAGGCACTACTGCTAAGCCACATCCCTACCACCCCCTCACCCACATCTCATTCCTGAGCGCTTTTTCCCAAAGACCTCTCTGGAGACCTCAAACTGCAAAGCTCCATTTCCTCTGAGGTCCCACTTCCTCTGTCCTCCTGGGAAAGCAAGAATGCAAAGCCACACATCAGAAAATCAGAGGCCAGGAGTGACGGAGATCCTGGGGCAACTGAGGGACAGCCATTCCACCTCAGGAAATGTGGCTTTTGATAGAGACCAAGGAGGCAACAGGATGTGAGTCACCCACACAGCCATCCCAGAGGGGACTGGCATCAGGAATGTGCTGCCTCTCCAGCTCACCACCGTCCAGTGGTCAACAAATAATCCACAGTGACAGTGGTAGGTCAACAGGTCTGACTGGCCCTTGCCCTAACCCAACTCAAAGGTATTAAATCTAGAATTTTCTCCCAGGCACTCACAGTGGCAAATCACCCAGAAGACCAGGACAGTCATCTACCTAGCTTCAGACCTCCCTCTCCCTGCCTCAGTTCCTCTGTTGGTCAGTTCCAAAGCAAACATTCCCTAACACAGGACATTGGCCCATGCTCCATCCAAACTGCTGAGTTTCTAGTCTGGGAAGTCCCTTACAAAATCATAGAGCCGAGCCAGAGTGGTGGCGCAAGTGGTAAGGCGTCTGCCTTGCCTGCACTAGCCTAGGACGGACGACGATTTGATCCCCTGGCGTTCCATGTGGTCCCCCAAGCCAGGAGTGATTTCTGAGCAGGATAGCCAGAAGTAACCCCTGAGCATCACTGGATGTGGCCCAAAAAAACAAAAACAAACAAACGAAAAACAAAGAGCCCAATGCAGATAAAATTGGAGTAAAGGCTGTGTGGGTACATGACCAGGGACTGGGCCTATTCCTCAACACTGGAACTACTCACAATAGAAGAAAGCTTTGAGCAGAAACAATTTCAGTGTTGGCAACTGGGCAGTTCATACAATGATGGGACCTCAGACCCAAGAGCAAGGGAGCTAACATGAGGACACACCTCACCCCAGACCTACCAAATTCCAAACCTCATTTTAACAAGGACATCCCCCCTACCCCCAATCAGAGATGCATTTAGTTGAAGGAATAATCTCAAGAAAGAAGATTCTTATTGCCTAATAAGTTTGGATAAGCTGTGTGAACACATTATTTTTCAATCTGATGTTGACAAAATTTCCAAATCCCAGGAGGACTTGATTTTAGGTGGGTTTTTGTTTTTGTGGTTTTTTGTTTTGTTTTGTTTTGTCTTGTTTTGGGGCCATACTCTGTGGTGCTCTGAGTTTACTCCTGGATTTTTCACTCAGAGATCATTCCTGACAGTGCTCAGGGAATCACAGGGGGTGCTGAGAGTTGAATCCAGTTGGCAAGCTCTCTTACTTCCACCATTTTCTATATCAGACTTATTTCCTGTGGCTAGAGAGAGAGCATGTACAATCTACCCAGCTGGGAGTAGCTCTCAAGTACTCAAGCATAACTAGGTGTGACCCCAAACATCACACCCACACAACTCTATATCCTAAACATTTCTCTAATCAAACATACATACACACCTGATCTATTTCCTGAACAGTTTTTTTTCTTTTTTTTTTATGGTTTTGGGTCACACCTGGCAGTGCTCAGAGGTTACTCCTGGCTCTACACTCAGAAATCACTCCTGGCATGCTCAGGGGACCATATGGAATGCTGGGATTCATACCACCATCCTTCTACATGCAAGGCAAACGCCCTACCTCCATGCTATCTCGGGCCCATATCAGCCTTCTCTTTCTGGATTGTTGGTATTGGACACATCTGGCAAAGCTGGAATCCCAAGACCATTCCAGGTGATGTTCAAGGGCCACCAAGACTGTATCCAAGGGATCCTGCTCTGCCAGGCATCAGAGCCCAGGAGTAAGGGCTAGCAGGACAATGCAGTAGGTAGGGCTTTTGCCTTCTTCAGTCCCCCGCACTACATATGATTCCCTGAGCCCATTAAGAGTAACACTTGAGCACTTCCGGGTTTGGGCCCAGCCCTCTTAAAAAGGATAAAAATGTCTACAATGGATGGTTTTGTCCATTATGCACGAATTCTGCCTGTTTTTCTTTCCAAAACTGACCACACATATTCCCAGTTTGGTACCATTGACTCATCCAGAAGCACTTAGTTATGTCCTTTTTTTTTTTTTTTTTTTTTTTTTTTTTTTTTTTTTTTTTTTTTTTTTTTTTTTTTTTTTTTTTTTTTTTGTTTTTGGGCCACACCCGGTGATGCTCAGGGGTTACTCCTGGCTATGCGCTCAGAAGTCGCTCCTGGCTTGGGGGACCATATGGGAAACCGGGGGATCGAACCGTGGTCCGTCCTAGGCTCGTGCTAGCAAGACAGACACCTTACCTTCAGCGCCACTGCCCGGCCCATTTATTTCAACAACGAAGTTTATCTGGAAAGGAAAGAGAAGAGAGGACAGGTTTGGAGAGTATTGGTGAGTGGGGTGTCATGCTCTTCTGCAAATCCGATTTAATCAACCCTTTAGAAAAGGTCTGAACACAGTCCTTCAGTTCCACAGAACAACTCAGGGCCTTTCATTTACTGACTGACATATTTCTGGACACTCTCCAGCCTCAATTGCCCAACCCTACCCACACTATATTTTCTTGATTTGGAGGGTGGGTTTGGGTCACATGTGGCTGTGCTCAGGAATCATTACTAGTGGTTTCCGGGACCATATTCATTGTTGGGAACCAAACCAGGGTCTGGCACATACAAGTGCCTTGAACTCTGAACTATCTTTATAGCCCCTCTGACTATTTTAAAAGGATTCTAAATACTAATGTTCATGGGACTATCATTTAGTCAACCAGGAATTGACTGTAAACTGTGAAAGAATCAGGCCTCTGGCAGTGCTTTCTAAAACCTGCTAGGGCATTCCCCTTCGAACTCCAGGTAATTTCATTTCACCTTCAACTGTGTGATGGAGATACAGCAAAGCTTTTACACTTCCTCTTCCAGGGAAATGAGTCTCAGTATGGCTTCACAGTAGGTAAGCAGGAAGGTAGTTCAAATCTTGAAATGGGGACATCAGCAGGCTTACAGACTGACTGCAAGGCCAATATTCTTATCCTCTCCCCACTGTGTAGCTTCTGAAAGAAGCTCAGAAGAGCTCTGGAGAAATCGCACGAGGTTAAGGCACTTGACTTGCATGTGGTCCACTTGGGTTTCTTCCTTGGCATCTCATATGGTCCCAGGAACCCCATTAAAAGTGATCCCCTGAACACACCAGGTGTGGCTCAGACCCCACAGTGCCCCCTCCTCAAAGACAAAAGAGGTTCACTAATACAAGCCCTTCTGGGGTAGGGGATATAATGTTTTCCACACTTGATTGTAAATGTGTAAATGTTTTTTTTTTATTTGGTTTTGGTTTGGGGTCACCCCCAGTGGTGTTCCTGATTCTGTGCTTAGAAATCAATGTTTGAAGGCTCAGAGGACCTTATGGTATGTCCAGGATAAAACCCCAATCAGCTATGATTAAGGCAAGTGCCCTACCCACACTGTCTTAGAACTCTGGCCCCAATTGTTCTATTCTCTTTCTCAGAGATTCCCCTGAAGCTTCAAAGTCTAACATCCTTTGAATTCTTCAGCTTCTTTGTATGGAGGGCATGGGGGTGGGGTGGGAAGAAGGATTTACAATCTCCTGTCAGTGATTAGGGTAGTGATCAGGGACCATATATGGTGCTGGAGATCTAACCAGACTCTTGCACTGTAAGAATCTTAACCCCTGTCCTCTCTCTCCAGCCCTGATCCTTCAATTTCTACTTTAAACCTTTAAAGTCTTGGAACTTTTTCACAAATTAGGCTTTTTTTCAAGTCCTACTCGAGGTGCCTATTCTGCATTGTTTGCTGCTTTTCTCATCACTCACCTTTGTAAATACCTCAAATTTACAAAGTGAATGGAATGAAACCTAGGGGCAGGCACTGAAACCATTCTGGGCCAGCTGTCCTCTCTTTCCCATGGAAAACACCGCTCCTGTGCCTGTCCCCAATCTTTCTCTCAGTCAGGCAATCTGTGTCCCTCTACACACTGAATCCAAACCCTCAGTGGAGTCTACCACTGACCTACACCCAGCCTCAAACGCAGATGTCTGCCTGGCACCCTGGCCAACTCCTCAGTTCTTAGATTTGTCGCCCTTACCCCCACTCATCATGTCCTGAACATGGATGAGTAAATTCATGGGTGAATAAATCCCCAAGCCCAGGGTTAAGACTAAGAGGAAGGATGGATAGAGGGACATGGGAATATCAGAGAAAAAGGAAAAGTGGATGAGAACCAAAGAAAACCTACCTACCACTTGAGTGGGCTTGGAGGGTCATAGTTTGGGATCATCCCCTGAGTGCCTTGCCCTCTGGCAGTCATGCTATGCCCATTTCTATTTGTGTGGAGGGGTGGAGGTGAATAGGCACACTTGGCAGTGCTCAGGGCTAATCCTGGCTCAGTGCTCATTTCTGCTGGAGGTCAGTGGACAATATGGGGTGCCTCGGTTGCATGCAAAACAAGTGCCGTAAGCCCTGGTCTATCTCTAGGGCCCCAAACTGCTTTTCTTTATTTTTTTTTTCGCGCGCGCAAAAGTGTGTGTGTGTGTGTGTGTGTGTGTGTGTGTGTGTGTGTGTGTGTGTATGTGTGTGTTAGGGTTAGGGTGTGTTCTAAATGTGTTCTTCGGCCACATTCAGCAAGTGCTCAGAGGTTACTTATGGCAGGCTCAGGGAACCATATGGGATGCTGAGGATCAAACCCAGGTTGGCTGTATGCAAAACAAACACCCTACCTGCTGTGCTATCCATCTGGCAACTCTTCTTTTTATAATGGAACAATGGAACATTTTTATTATTATTACAATGAGGAATGAGGAAATTAAAATAAACCACTTTTGAGTTATTTTGAACAGAAACGTCTATATCCCAAATAACTATTGAAAATGCAACAAGAGCCAAATTTTCATACTGTTATAGAGTAAGATGTCATGTTCTGGAGCTGAACAAGTTTATCTAGAAAAAGGGCTATCCCTTGAACGTATTGCTATTTATTTTTATGCTTTCATCTCCTGACTACCTTGTGTATTTTTAAAAAATAAAGTCTTTAATTGAATCACCGTGATTTACAGTCACAAAGTTATTCATGATTGAGTTTCATTCATATACAATGGGCAACACCCATCCTTTCACCAGGGCATATTTCCCTATTTCCTTGCAGCCCTCCCCCGCCTGCTTCTGGGGCCCCAAATGCATACTTTTCTATGACTGATTCCACAGAGCTCAAGCCCAGGTTTGACAGTTACTGGGGGGCCGACCTGGTTTCCTTCGAGGGGAGAAGGGACAGCAGGTAAGCGTAGAGGTGAGATCTCACCCCGGGCTTAGTCGCACCTGACCCGACTTCCCTCCAGATCTAAGCCGCTGTCACAGTTCTCACCTGAGCTAAAGAAAGAGCAGACCAGCACCTCCCTGCCCAGCAGGGCCCTGCGCCGGAGTCTGCAGCCCCTCGGGAGGCCTTGCCCACAGCATCTCCTCTTCTCTTGGAATCCTCACTGCAAGATTCGGGAGGAAGGACCACAGCGCTTGGGGGTGGCAGTGGATTGGGAAGGATGTGGAAAGGCAAAGGGGAGGAAGAAAAAGAACCACTATGGGGAGGGCACCCTCCTCCCACCTACCCCACCTCTGCGAGTCCCCAAGGGGCAGCCTCTCCTCCAACTGACCAGCCCACGCAAAACTGTTCATTCATTCCCCAAGTCGACCCAGTGTCTGAGGCTCTGCCTGAGACTTTCCAGGCCCGGCCGTCCCGTCTGTCCAGTTCCGTTTCCCACTGATTCACAGTGGAAAAAGCCTCGGCCCAGCCTCTGGTTGCCACACCACCTTTCGGGCTGGGTTGGGTTGCTTTCTCTCAGCTTCCCACCCACCAAGCCGACACCCAGCCCCTTTCCGGCCGCCCAGGGAGTTGTAAAGTGATGCTAATTGGAATGGAAAGAGGTGATTCCAGCGTGGTAGCCAGTGCTGAGCTGTAGCTTAACTCAGTTTATGGCCCTTGGCGACCCCGGGAGGCTTCCCAGCTATCTTCCTTTAATGAAAATCTAGGAGCAGTTTCCCTTTACCTGTGGCAAACTGAGGGATGAAGATGCACACTTTCTACTTACAGAAAACAGCCAGGTCAACCGTTCAAAGGCACTTTCATTCTCCTTTTGTTGTTAGTTTTCTTTCCTTTTTTTTTTTTTTTTAGGTTTTGGGCTACATCTGGCAGTGCTCAGGAGACTTTATGGGATGCCGAGAATCGAACCCAAGTCTGTCCCGTGTCAGTCACATGCAAGGCAAATGCCCTACTGCTGTGCTATCTCTCTGCCCCCCCCCAAATTCCTAATCTTTTTATGATTGTTAACCATATATTTTTTGAATTTTGGGACACCCGGTTGGTGCTCAGGAGTTATTTCTGACTCTGTGCTCAGGAATCATGGTGGTGCTCAGGGGGGGCCATATTGGATACCAAGGATTTAACCCAAGGTAGCTGCAGGCAAAGCAAATGTCCTACCTGCTGTGCTTACTCCAACCCCTTATAATTTTATTAGTTTATAGAGTTGATAATTTTCCCATCTGATGCTGTGAATGGGGCACATGCCCTTGCAGTGACAGCACAATATTGTCTTAGTTCAAAAGAACAAAGGCCTAAAGCAAGTGGGGACCCTAAAGCAAGCAGGATCCCCTTGGAACATTCGGATAGCTCCTCTCAAGTTGGAGGACCCTCTGTAGAGTGGTGTTCATCTTGTTTACTGTTTCTGTACCAAAGATCAGACTTCTGGCACACCAACAGAACCAACACTTAGCTTTCTCAATGCATTAGGAGAGCTGTACTAGCTGTAACTACTCTTTTTTCCTTGCCAGTCATTTTTGTTTTGTTTTGTTTTTATTTTGGTTGTTGGGTTACACCCGACTCTGCACTCAGAAATCACTCCTGGCAGGCTCAGGGAACCATATGGGATGCCGAGATTCGAACCACCGTCCTTCTGCATGCAGGGCAAATACCCTACCTCCCTGCCATCTCTCCAGCCTGTTTGTTTTTGTTTTGTTTTTGGACCACACCAAGCAACTCTCAGAGGTTAGTCCTGACTCTGCACTCAGAAATCGCTCCTGGCAGGCTCAGGGGGACCGTGTGGGATGCTGGAAATTGAACTCAGGTCGGTCCTGGGTCGGCCTTGTGTAAGGTAAGTGCCCATCCACTGTGCTATTTCTCCCACCCATAGCCAGTCATTTTTTACAGTTTCAGAAAAGGTTTCAACCTGGAATCCTGGAAGCTGGAGCAGACTGGGTGAGGGTAGGGCAGGATGGAGCAGAACTTTGGTGGGTCTTGGTGCTGGATACTCCAAACTCTTTAATTCTCCAGCAATGCCAGGTCTGAGAAGTTACTCTGAGTGCCAAACTCGCCCTGAAGTGCAGATCATTGTCCTCATTCCTTTCTAAAAAGTTTTATTGGAATGACACTGATATATGACACTATATAGGAACATCATAAATCAGCATCAAGACTGATTTTCCAGCAAGAGTTCAATTCACCTTTGACCATCCAGTCACCCCTTTTTGTTTGTTTCTGGGCCACACCTGGTGATACTAAGTATTTACTCCTGGCTTTCTGCTGAGGGATCACTCCTGGTAGTGGGACTACATGTGGTTCCAGGGTAGATTATATATTATATGCAAGGCAAGTGCCTTACCCACTGTACTGTCTCTCTGGCTCCTGTTATTATGACTTTTATCAGAGCTATCCACCTACCTTCCCTTTTCCCTTTTTGGCACTATATATATATATATGATTTTATAGTCTAAAATTTTGTTTTTGTTTTATTTAATCCATTGTTCTGTTTTGTTTATGTATGAAAGTAAATTATCAGCAATAGAACAGTGAATAGGGTGGGTGACTGTGGCCAACCTAGGTTTGATCTCCAGCTCCATATATGGGCCCCAAATTCCATCAGACTTGGTCCAGGAACTCCACTGAGCAGCCAATCATGCTGAAAAAGCAAGAGAGAAGAGAAGAGGGGAGAGAGAGAGAGAGAGAGAGAGAGAGAGAGAGAGAGAGAGAGAGAAGCAGACAGAGACAGAGAAAGGTAACATGGAGGTAATATGGAGGTAAGGCATTTGCCTTGCGTACAGAAGGATGGTGGTTCAAATCCTGGCATCCCATATGGTCCCCGAAGCCTGCCAGTAGTGATTTCTGAGAGTGGAGCCAAGAGTGACCTCTCCCCTGAGTGCTGCTGGGTGTGACCCCAAAACAAAAACAAACAAACAAAAAAAGCACACACTGCATGCAGGAATCCCAATCTCTGGTATAGCGTGGTCTCAAGCACCACTAGAAGCAATTCCTAAGTTTTAAGAAGACATAACCACTGAGTATCTCCAGGTGAAGCCAAAAATGAGAAAAAAAAAAAAAAAAGAATCACATTTGCATACGGCATGATATGCGCAAGGCATACCTTGCATGAAGCAAACCCTAGTTTTATTTCCAGCACTGAGTGATTCCCAGGAGTGATCTTCCCTTATCTCAGAGTGATTTCTGAGCATAGAGCCAGGAGTAATCCCTAAACACAGCTGGGGATAGCTTCCAGTGCACCCCTCTGAAATACAGCTGGGACAGCACCAACTGTGGGGATTTGTTTAGAGACGGGATGTAGTGCATAAAATATTACAGCACCACACCCTTCACCAGTTTCCACTCCCTCACACCATTATCACGAGATTTTTTATTTTTGGCTTTTGGGTCACACCAGGCTGCATTCAGGGGTAATTCTTGGTTCTATGCTCAGAAATCACTCCTGACATGTTCAGGGAACCATATAGGAAGCCAGGGATCGAATCCCTATCAGCCATGAGCAAGGCAAATGCCCTACCTGCTATGCTATCTATCACTCAAGCCCAACACAGAGATTTTTTTGTATGGCATAAATGACTGCTTTTTTTTTTTTTTTTGGTTTGTTTTTGGTTTTTATTTTTTGGTTTTCGGGTCACATCTGGCAGCGCTCAGAGGTTACTTCTGGCTCTACGCTGAGAAATCACTTCTGGCAGTCTCGGGGGACTGTATGGGATGCCAAGATTTGAACCACTGTCCTTCTGCATGCAAGGCAAATGCCCTATCTCCAGCCCCATAAATGACCACTTTTTTTTTTTTTTTTTTTTTGGTTTTTGGGCCACACCCAGTGACGCTCAGGGGTTACTCCTGGCTATGCGCTCAGAAGTCGCTCCTGGCAGGCACGGGGGACCATATGGGAACCGGGGGATCGAACCGTGGTCCGTCCAAGGCGTAGCGCGGTAAGGCAGGCACCTTACCTGTAGTGCCACTGCCCGGCCCCATAAATGACCACTTTTAGGGGGAGTTCTTTGTTAGCTTTTCTTGGAGGGGAGTTGTCTTGAGGGTCATACCCAACAGAACTCAGGGGCTAATCCTGGTTCTGTGCTCAGAAGTGAGCCCTGATGGTGTTCAGGAACTATTTGTATTACAGATTTCAAAATATACTTCTCCCCTGCCACAATTGCATGTAAGGCAAGTGCCTTTTTCCTGCACTGTTTTCTGTACTACCTTTACTATTACTAACTAGTGGCAAACCCATGTAGCTGTCTGAAGGAGAACAGGAAGGAAGGAGCAAGATTTCAATAGGCAATTTCAGGGCTGATAATGCAAAGCATTAGGTCCACCATGTTTTTATCAAACCAAACTTTGCTGACCACGATCTACATTCCCTGATTGAGCATCAGAGATGCCCAAGGCTTCATACACTAGATCCTGAAACGGGAAACCCCTTCCTGAAGCTGCAGCAATGCTCTAGTATTTAATGGGTGTCACATTACTACCTGCCCACACTCCCCCAACACTGTGTGTGAAAAAGTGTATGCATGTGTGTATATGAGAGTGTATGTGTGTGTGTGTGTTATGATAGTATGTACATGGTTTGCTGGGGTCCATAATCGAAGAATGAGACCACACAATTGGAATAAAGCTAAAAAAAAAAAAGCCTTTATTCTGTCTGCCAATAGCTCCTAACTGACCGGTCAATGCTCTCTCTCTCAAAAGAGATGAACCCTGTCCAAGGTCATGAATAGGATTATATAGGGAAGAGATATAGAGAGGTTCTAGCTTTTTTATGATATTTAAAATGATTGGTTATTATCAAGGGGTACCTTCCCACTGCTCCCTTTTGTCCCTTCCAGAAAGGCTATCTGGTCTGGCCAGGTAGCTTGTGGCAGTGTTAATGGAAATAGGCTTGAGGAACCTAGCATGTGGCTTATATCATGTGGCCTTTACAAAATGGCATCCCTCCTTGTTCAGAACCCAAGTCCCAATAGTATAAGAGAGAGAATCTGTGTGTGTGTGTGTGTGTGTGTGTGTGTGTGTGTGTGTGTGTGTGTGTGTGACTAAGATCTCAGCGCAGAACCTCAGACATGATGTAAGGCAAGTGCCTGCCTCTCAGCCACCGACCATCCCCAACATTCTAGATGGTCCCTCGAGCCTGCCAGGAGCAATTTCTGAGTGCTGCTGGGTTTGGTCCCAAATCCAACCAAACAAAAATAATAAAAAATAAAAGTGAAGGGACTAGAAAGATGGGTTGTGGGCTAAACACATGCTTTGCATTCAGGAGACTCAGATATGATCCCCAAAACTGCATGGACTACTACAACCCCCAATCCCCTCCAGGATCAAAATGAACACAGAACTGGAAATAGCTCCCAGCATCATGGGTTTATCCCCTTCCCTCCAAAAGAACTTTTTAGTTGTTGCTTGGGGACCACACCTCATGGTGCTCAAGGTTTACTCCTGGCTCTGTGCTCTGTGGTCAGTGCTCACTTCAAGTGGGCTGGAGGGGTGCAGAACCCAGCTCTCAAAATCCTAAAAATCAAACCTGGGTTGCCTACTCACTGTACTATTATCCCCCAAGAGAACCTTTTTTTTTTGCTTTTAGGGTCACACCCAGACGCGCTCAGGAGCTACTGACTGCGCTCAAAAGTTGCTCCTGGCAGGCTGGGGGGACCCAGATGGTATGCCGGAATCAAACCACCATCCGTCCTGGGCTGGCCACGTGCAAGGCAAATGCCCTACTGCTGTGCTATTGCTCTGGTCCCGCCAGAAGAACTTGTAAGTGCAATAAAAGAGTAGATATCAGATGGGAGCCGGGAGGTGGCGCAGGAGGTAAGGTGCCTGCTGCCTTGCCAAGGATGGACCACGGTTCGATCCCCCGGTTCCCATATGGTCCCCCGTGCCTGCCAGGAGCGACTTCTGAGCGCATAGCCAGGAGTAACCCCTGAGCGTCACTGGGTGTGGCCCAAAAACCAAAAAAAAAAAAAAAAAAA
>PVKC010039607.1:0-12508 GCA_004027635.1 Crocidura indochinensis | reverse complement strand
TTGCCTTTCATGCAAAAGGTCATCGGTTCGAATCCCGGTGCCCCATATGGTCCCCCGTGCCTGCCAGGAGCAATTTCTGAGCATGGAGCCAGGAGTAACCCCTGAGCACTGCCGGCTGTGACACAAAAAAAAAAAAAAAAAGAAAGAAAAACGAATTTCATGGGCAAGTAGAGAGCTCTGAGACTCTAGTTTTCTCCTTGCAGGTTGGAATGATTGAGTAAGCTTCGTGGTGCTTCCTGTATAACCAGTTTGAATACTGGCTGCTCTGCTGTCTATAATTATGAGTGCAGCAAGCAGTTTCTAGCACCTCCCAACCAAGTGGATCAAGCATTTGTGGAGCACCAATGCTAACTGTTAAATGCCCTAGAAGGCATAATAATGAAACAGTAAAACCCCACAATGAACATGGCAGCTGAGTATGTAAGCATTGCAAGTGGTTGTCTGATCACCAGCAAGCATCACAACCAAGTGTAAAGGCATCACAGCCATGTATGTGTGTGCCTCCCACATCACAGCTATAGCAATAGAAGAAAGAAAAATGGGAGAGGGCAAAAGACAGGGTTTTTTTTTGTTTGTTTTCTTTGGCCAGACACATAGATCTCAGGGATTACTTCTGGCTTTGCAGCCAGAAATTACTCCTGGTAGACTCAGGGGACCATATAAAATGCCAGTGATAGAACCTGGGTTGGCTGTGTACATGGTAAATGCCCTACCAACTGTATTGTTGCTCCAGATCCAGAAAACAGAATTGTAAGAAAAGTGTCATATATTTCATTTTAGTTCAACATCAGTTTTTTTTGTTTGTTTGTTTTGGGTCACACCAGGCGGTGCTCAGGGGTTACTCCTGGCTGTCTGCTCAGAAATAGCTCCTGGTAGGCACGGGGGACCATATGGGACACCGGAATTCGAACGAACCACCTTTGGTCCTGGATCGGCTGCTTACAAGGCAAACACCGCTGCTGCTAACTCTCTGGGCCCTCAATATCAGTTTTTAAACCATACATGCATAGAGAGAAATATAGCATAACGCCAAGAAATGAGCTAAGATTCTGGTTCCATACTCCCATAACCCCTGTCTCTCTCTGTCTATGAATAACCCAGTTCTTGACTTAACACATCAGTTGTTCATTGTTGTTGAGATCATTCAGCTAGGTAAATGTTGGGAAGTTCCTGTCCTTTTTGAGGAGCTCTTTTATTGCTCCTTTTGAAACTGGTTTCAGGGTTAAAGATTCCCTAAGCTGTTGCCAGTCTGTGAAGTTCTATATAATTCCTTTAAATCTTAATGACAGTCTAGGATACTAGAGTATTATTGGTGAGGTGTTCATATGACTAAGATTTTTTGTACTATTTCCTTCCATTCTCTTGGTTCGTAAAGCTAGTTGCTGTGAATTTTATGGGCTTCACTTGCCTATAAGTTCCTTTTTGCCCCACTTCTTTCACATTGTCTCTATGTTTGAATTTTATTATTTGAGGTATAATGTACTTTGTATTTTTTCCTGGGTGAGTCTATTTCTACTGGTGTAGGTGTCACTGGTAAGGTTAGATCCCTAGTGAGCAGACAGCTTATAAAAAGAATCCACAAACCTGAAACTTCAGGAGGGGGCTCTTTCATTTTAGGTGGGAATGGGATATTTATGTGTCTCAGCCAATCAGGTTACGGGAAAGTAGGATGTGAGCTCTGTGTGTTTAGGGGATTAAAATGGCTGTGTGCTCTCTTAAGGGGATTAGGGAAAATGAGGTGTACAGGATTAGAGAAAGCAGGTGTCTGCTCTATATGTTTAAACTGAGTGTGTATTCAATGTTTTTAGCTACACGTAGGGACTCTTCATGCCTCTTAGAGTTTGGTACCTGTAATCCTCAAATCTGCGAAATTTGTGTTCATGATTTATTTAACTAGTTTCTTTGGCACAATTGCCTTTTTGTTTTTCAGGCACTTTGATGATTCATATATTGTTCCTCTTCAACTCACCCCATAGTTCTCTCTCATGGTGTTCATTTCTTTTCAGATCAGTTTTCATGTTTTACTGTTTCTTAGGGTTTCTTTCTCATCTCATCTTGGATCTCCTTGTCATTTTGCACAGCTTATGTAATTGCTATTCAGAGCTTCTGTTGAAGCTCTGGTTGCCCAGATCACTACTGACTAACTCACAGGACCATATGGAATGGCAGGAATTGATGCCAGCGACATGCCAGATAAGTGTCCTACCTACTCTACCATTGCTCAGGTCCTGGTCTGGAACTCCTTATCTTAACCTTAAACTTATTCTATCTGCACTTCCATTCATCAAAGTCTTAGAACAAAACACTGCACCCAACCTTGACTCTTACCTTTCTTTTACACTCCATTGTTAACCATTTCTCACTGTTTCTACTGCCCTGGTTAAACCACTACCTATGTTTTTTCCACACTCATATTTCTTATGATATGTTCTTGTTGCCACCCTATTGATCTCATACCAGTCTATTGACAACATAACCCAAATTGGTCCTTTAAATCATAATATCATGTCATATTCTCTCAAATTTTGTAAAGCCTCCTATCTTGTTTATTGTCAAAGACCCAATCCTTTTATAGACATTCAAGGACTTCATGTTCTGACCACAGTGCTTCTTTTACTCCTTCATCCATCCCCGTGCTCATTCTACTAATGTGACCTAAAAAAGACACCTCCTTACAGCCTCCGCCCCTACCCCCAATTTATTTAAATATGTTTTTGCCACAAACAGCAGTGCATGGGTCACTCCTGGCTCTGCACTCGGGGGTCGCTCCTGGTGGTGTTCAGGGGACCGGATGGGACACCAAAGATCAAACGTGGGTTGGACACATGCAAGGCAAACTACCTACCTACTGTGCTGTTGCTCCTTCCCTAAAAAGATATTTTTATGTTTAAATTCTATTTTAGTTCCCTTTTGCTTAAAAATCTTGTAATCAGAGAGATTCTACCTGCCCGTTGATATTGGTTTTCCACAGAAATAAAATTTTGACAGATGATGATAATATACAAGTATAGACATATATCTTTATCTCTATATATTGTGACTGAGAGGTAGATTGTAAGTAATTAGCAGACAGCAAGACACTTGAAAGGTCTAACAGTATGAATTTCAGTCCAAAATCTTGCAAAGTCAATACCTAAGAACTGATATTTCACTTTGTATCTGAATACAGAAAATATTGATGCTCTATAATATAGTTATATGCTCTATATTATAGTATATGCTATAGCTAGCTCAATAGTAAGGAGGAATTTCCACTTACATATTTTTGTTTTATTCAAATATTCAATTGACTGGATAAAGCCTACCAAAAAAAGAAGAGGAAAATCTGCTTTACTCATCCAAATATTAATCTCACTTAAAAACACTCTTTAGAGACACATCAAAATAATGTTTGATTGAGTATATAGGCATTCCATTACCTAGTAAAGTTATTAAATAAAATTAACCAACATACCATTCATCATAAATATGTACTTTGCACATACTTATCTTTGTCCTAGTTTTCACAACTGATCATTTTATCTCTTTTATTATTATTCATTTTGCTGAATTAACTTACTTAATTAACCTACTGAAATGTAAGTTCCAAGAAGGTAAGGACTTTTCATATTTTGCTCAATGCTGAATTCCAAGCATATTCTATGGCGCTTGGTATATGAAAATTGTTCACTAAATATTTTTTTCAGCACAGTAATGGCTAAAATTAGTGTTAGAGGGACACTTAAGGTTTTATGACTTCTACTTCATATCATCTAACTTTTCTTTCACTGCAGTTCTTTTTTCATTTTCATCTTGACTTTTATGGTTGTCTTTTAGATAAAGTATATGTTATCCTTTTTCTATAAATGTTACAAATATTTCCTTTCACTCTCTGTTACTGACATCAGGTCAATGATATAAATAGGCAGTCATACTGATTTCCATAATTCATCCTCCTACCAGTCTATGTAATAAGGAAAATTGGGTACCTTTATACAGCACCACTCCAAGATATTGAGGGATTAAGGAGCAAATATATGATCATTCTTAATATTTGTCAATGTCAAATAATTTATATCAAAATTTGGGCCAGAAAAATGGCAAATTCATCATCAGTCTACACCGCTTTCTCTACAAAGGGCTTATTTGCTGTGACTTTTCCGAGTATAACTACTACCGATAATGAGAACCAACAGAATTTAATTTCTTTTTTTTTTTTTTTTTTTTTTTTGGTTTTTGGGTCACACCCGGCAGTGCTCAGGGGTTACTCCTGGCTCCATGCTCAGAAATTGCTCCTGGTAGGCACGGGGGACCATATGGGGCACCGGGATTCAAACCAATGACCTTTTGCATGAAAGGCAAATGCCTTACCTCCATGCTATCTGCCGGCCCCCAGAATTTAATTTCTACAGCATTCAATATATACACCAAGTTACATCATCGCCTGACTGAGATGCAGTAATATTTTTTGAATTTTATCCTTTCTCCCACTCCTGTCATTAGTCTATTCTTGTGCAAACAAACAAACAAACAAAAACAAAAGAAACAAAGACAAAAAAAGTATGACCTTTCTTTTTTGTTGTTTTTCGGGTCACACCCGGTGGTGCTCAGGTGTTACTCCTGGGTCTGTGCTCACAAATTGCTCCTGGCAGGCATGAAAGATCATATGGGATGTCGGGATTCGAACCACCTGAATCGGCTGCATGCAAGGCAAACGCCCTACTGCTGTGCTATCTCTCTGGCCCCACAATATGACCTTCTAAAACAGTAAATCAGATTGTGGTACTTCATTTATAAAAACTGTTGAGTGAAATCTATTATTGCATATATGTAGCTAGACACATGGAGCACATGCCCTGCTTTCTCATAAACATACAGAGCTCACACATACCCTATTTTTCTTAAACACAGAGATCACACACCCTGTTTTCCCATAAAAACGCAAAGCTCACACCCTACTTGTCCTTGCCCTGATATATATATCCTGCTCCCACCAAAAGTAAAGAGTTCTTCGAGTACCACCTGATGTGGGCCCAAAAAGAAAAAAAAGTCATAAGATCAAGAGTTCTATTTCTCATCCTCCCCCAATGTGGCTTGATGGTTCAGAATCTGTAAGCACTCTACTCACCTAAAATCCAACCTCGACAGTGACATTAACACACATAGACCAAAATCAGAATTATTTAGTCTGGACTATCATTAACTCCTTCCAAAAATAAGGCAGTTTTGGCATTGATCTAAGCAGAATTAGTAAATAAAACCAATAGTATCTCTCTATGTGGAATGAGGATTCTATAAGATTGTTGCCTAAGATCCTCTGAATCACTCCTGAATAGGCTCCTTGCTTTTTGATGAGCTTTCTTTTTTTGGGGGGTCATAGTTGCTGGCTCTCATGGCTTACTCCTCATACTCAAGGGACAATACATTTTGCTGAGGATTGAACTGACGTTACCTATATGCACAGCAAGTGCATTAATCCCTGTACTACCTCTCCAGCCCCCGAATATTGTCCACCATAGGTAATATTTCGCACTACTTATACACAATCAAATGGAATTGTGTTCCCTTGAATATTCTTAGTCATTTAGGTTCAGAAAATTATCACTCTTTCAATTAGTTCTAATATTTTTTCATTCCACCAAAACATTCCCCACAGCATCCTAGGTCTTTATTACTCAGAACCCACTTCCAAATCCATTAAGGCAAATCATAATATTCTATAAGTAGACCTTTTATTACCGTTAGGTTTTGCCATAAGAACTCATTTATTGTGTAAGCTCATATATTACCCCATTACTAAGATTGCTTCTTTTTATTATATATCATTTTTATTTTGACCATATTGGCTTACATATCTTTCACAGTAGTATTTTAGGTACATATTAACATTGAATCAGGGGAATTATCATTACCAAATTTGTCCTCCCTCCATCCCCGTTCCCATCCTGCATCCCATTTCCCCCACCCTCATGCCACCCCTCGGCTGCTAGAGTAAGTGGTCCCCTCTGTGTCTAGATAAGTACATAGTGCTCATATATCTGTTTGGTCCTGGCCTCCCTTATTTCCCCCTCTATTTGAGAGGCTGAACTAGATAGTTCAAATTATGTGGTTTTCTTTAAAGAAGAGAAAAGCAATAAAGGGGGGTAAAAATCAAATAAGCCGAAAATGGGTGTAGTCCTTCTAGAGCAGTGGTCCTCAAACTACTGCCCCCGGGCCACATATTGTATTTGTTCCCGTTTTGTTTCTTCACATCCAAATAAGATGTATGCAGTGTGCATAGGAATTTGTTTGTAATTTTTGTTTTCACTATAGTCTGGCCCTCCAATGGTCTGAGGGACAGTGAACTGGGCCCCTGCTTAAAAAGTTTGAGGACCCCTGAGACTTTCAACCTCAGTTTGAGAGAGGACAGGAAAAAAGGAATTGAAATACTACAACCATACAAAAAGAAGTATCAAATAAATATCCAATGAGCACTACAGCACTAAAGGCAAGCACCACAAAATTGTCTTGGTCCTGAAATAGAACCATGTCAGAGAGCAAAAAGAAAGAGATAGATAGATAATAGATAGATATATAGATAATAGATAGATAGATAGATAGATAGATAGATAGATAGATAAAATAACATACAATAAAATTGGAGACATCAACTTCAATATCTACATCAAAACAAAGAAGTCCCAAAATAAAAATAAATAAATAGATAAAAAAGATTATTTTATGCCTTTTTTTCCTGCATAGGCATAGTAAATACTGAGGGCATTGAGAGAGAATTTGCTTGGCCTAGGAGATACAGGGTTTCTTCACCCTTGAAGTATAGTGTCATGGGATTGACTGTAGACTCCCTGTCTGTTCATTTACTCTCCCCTGGTTGCTTTTGTGGTGTATGGAAGACTTCTGCTTCATCATGGGCGATAAAATCAGACCTCTGTAACTAGAGATCTTGGTAGGTTCATAGGTCAAGGAATGGAGCTTATGATGAAGTCTTTCTTTGTGTTTCTAGGAGTTCTATTCCTTCCGTGTCAATTTAATCTGTCTTCTGTAGTTGTGGTCATGGTCATTGTGCTGCTCCTAGGATGGAGTCTGGAATAGAGCCTTTCGTTGTGTTTCCAGAAGACCTGTTCAGTTGCGATAGTCTCCGTCAGATCTCTGGAATTAGAGATCTTGTTTGTTTTACAGATCGGAGACCAAAACCTAGGCTAGAGCTTATTTATTGGTCACAGTCATAGTGCTAACAACCAATCATCTGTAGATAGCACAGATCAGAGGGGGACGCGTCTTCTGATTTTGTCTTATCATTGGCTGGTGAGGTAGAACAACCTGCTCTTAGATCTAGTTGTTCCCATTTCCTTGTTGTCAGCATAGTATTTTAGAACTGGCACATATTGGTGTCAGAGCAGCATTATGGAAGCCCCAGAGGGGATTTGGTTCCTGGAGCTGTTGTAGAGAACTGTATCGTTTCCATATCTGGGATCCGGGAATCAAGACTGGACGGTCTGTGTCTAATTCCCTGGGGTCTAAGCTGGGTCCACATGACATGTGTTCAAGGTGGGAGATACCCCGTGTTGTTAAAAAAGTAAGAGTTCTTATCACTAGTAGATAAGAGCTTGTTTTATACGTGATAGTTCCCCCATTTTTTAGTATGCCTTTGCAGGAAGAAGTGGTGCTACATTATATTGCTGGTGCATTTGGGGGTGGAAAGAGAAGAAAACAGAAACAGGACAAAAAATAAAAAAAATATATGCTCACATATATTAAAGAAAAAAGATTATTTAAAAAGTAAGTAAAAAGTAATAAAAGGAACAAAGTGATGTAGGAGATTACCTTACATTTGGGGGAAAATAGGTTAAGAGGTAGTATTATAAAGATTGCTTCTTTCTCTGTCATTACTATCCACACTTTTTTTCTTTTTTCTTTTTTTTTTTATTATAATCATAGTGGTTTACATGTCATTCACAGTATTATTCCAGTTACATATAAACATTGAATCAGGGGAATTCCCATCACCGAGTTGTCCTCCCTCCACCTCCGTTCCCATTCTGCCTCCCATATCCTCCACCCTCTCCCCAGGGTCTTCTAGATTGAGTGACTCCCTCTGTTTCTGGTTTATTACTTAGTGATCTTATATCTGATTGGGCTTGGTGTCTCCATTGCTTCTCCCTCTGATTGGGAGGCAGGATTAGAGTTCGAGTTTTGTGATTTTGTTAGGGGAAGAGTACAGTAATAGAATGGGGTAAAAATTAAGTATGCCTACAATGGGTAGAGCTATCCACACTTTTAATACTATCCACTTAGCTCTAAATTCTTCAACCCCACCCAGTGACACAATGATCAGCTTAGCATTCTAAATTTTTGACTGATCCCATTTCCATACCCTTTTCTAGACACATATACTGATACTACTTAGAAAAGACTATGAAAATGGGATCAGTCAAAAATTTATAATAGTAAACTGATCATTGTGTCACTGGATGGGGTTGGAGAATGATGTTTGTATAGTATCTGTGTAGTAGAGAAAGTTTAAAAATTATTTTCAAAAGTCTAAAATTTCCACTGACTGTATTTCACTGGCACTATAGATACTTTCTAGCATTATACCCACAACCTGGAATTACATATATCTATAAAACAGTGGTACAGATTTCCTGTGGCAATGTGTTGGGAAATAACCAACTCACCCAAAATCTTCCTTTCATTTAGTAATAAAAATTACTCATTAAATAATCAAGAGATGTTATAAATTTATCTTTCCTTTAGTAACAGGCTAAAATTAAAATGGGCACAGTATTTATTAGCTGGATAAAATATCTAAAAACAGGACCCTTGGAATAATATACAATTTATACATAAATGATTATAGAGCTTCAACATCTTATACTTACTTTTATTGCATTTTGTGTTCACTTAAACTGTTTGAAGTTCTTGACAGTTTGCTAGCAATTTTAACACGTTAAACTTATGTATAATCACTCAAATTATTTTTAAATTTTAAATATATCCTTTGATCTTTTTATGTTACTTGTAAATAGGTTTTCTACATATGCAATGCTTTAAGGTATAAAATTTGGGGTTCAGAGAGCAGGTAACGCACTTGCCTTGCACAAACCCGGATTCAATCTGTGGCATCCAATACTGCCCCCAGAGCACCAATAGGGGTGATTTTAGATTGTAAATCAAGGCATAACCACTGAATATTGATAGGTGTGGCCCCCAAACAAACAAGTTATACAATTCATCCTCTACCTTCCACGTCTTCCCTGTCAGAAGAGCTTCTTGAGCATTATATCTTTATTATGTCTTTAATTCCAGTAAAGATGAAAACAAACTGAGTATCCTATTTACATAGAGTATTCATATCTTCGTGATGAACTATGTTGTTGTTGTTCATCAAATATCATACCCAACTTTAAAAACTCACATATGCAATCTGATGGAATTATCTACATTCATAGGGTAGGCTGATTTGTATATCAGCGAAAATTTAAGTCTGAAGTTGAATTCAAGGGTCTATTAAGACTGTTATATGTTTATAGAAAGAAGAAAGAAGGAAAAGAAGGAAGAAAGAAAGAAGAAAGAAAAAAAGAAAAAGAAAGAAGGAAAAGGAAAGGAGGGAAGGATAAGAAAGAAGAAAAACAAAAGGATCACGAAGATCACAAAGATAGTAATCTTTACAAAAGTCTATACAGAAACATGAAGGAAAGAAGGAAGGAAGGAAGGAAGGAAGGGGAGAAGGGATAAAAAGGAAGAAAAACAAAAAGATAATGAAGATTACAAAAATCACCACCCTGCGGTCTTGCTCTGTGCTTGCTCTGTACTGTGCTCAGGGATTATTTCTAACTCTGTATGGGGTACCATATGCCATGCTGAGGGTCAAATGTGTGTTAGCCACTTGTAAGACAATTGTTCCACTTGTTCTACTATCTACTCTCTGCTCTACTATCCCATTCAAAGATCCTAAGAAGATCCAAATGAGAAAAGAGGCCAACTTATCACTATGCGCAGAAGACCCAGTAATATACATAGAAGTCCCTAAAGAATCAACAAAACTCCCCTACAATGAACCAATATAACATAGTAGCCTGCTACGAAGTCAATATGCTATAATAGAGTGTATTCTTACATAAAAATGAATCAGAAAAGAATGATATCAAGGCACATATGCAACTTAAAATAGTTCCCAAAGCACCAAATGTTTAGGAATCAACTTAACAAAACATATGGGAGATTTATAGCATTATGGTTTTCAATAATTTGAGAAAGAGAAAGAAGACCATAGGATCAACAAAATGATTCAAAAAACCCTATCAGGAATGGGGAGAGGAAATAAACAGACACTTCTCAGAGGAAGGCAGGTGGATTAACAGTAGGTACATGAAAAAGTTTTCAGGATCGCTTATCTTTAGGGATATACAAATCACTACAATAATAAGATATTACCTTACTCCAGTAAGAAAGGCACATATTAAAAATATTCAGAACAATCTGTGTTGACAGTGATGCTATGAAAAAAAAGAACTCTCATCCTTTGCTGGTAGGAATCTGTTTCAACCCAGGTGGAAAATTGTATAGAGGATTCTCAGTTAACTTAGACTTGAGCAGGCATATGGCCCAGAAATTTTACTATTGCATATCTACACCCAGGATAAAAAAATTGATTCAAAGAATGTGTGCACACCATTCCCCATTGATACACTTCGTGTAATAGCTAAGATAGGGAAACAACCTAGGTGTCCAATGACAGATGAATGGATTATGAAGATGTGGTATATACACAATGAAGACAATGCAGCTACAAGGGACAATGGAATCCTGTGATTTGCTGCAACCTGGTTGGAACTGGAAGATATATCGTTGAGTAAAGTAAACCAGAAGAATAAAGGCAAGCATATTATGATCTCACTTACCTTCACTATATAAAATAACCAGATGAAGTAAAGAGGGGATGTCTAGATCACCCTTGGTCACAAAGATAAGAAAGAAGAATGGAGAAGACAAATCACGTTGGGAAGAAGATGAAGAAAGGAAGTAATGGGAAAACAGGCATATTGGTGATGTGGAGGAGTTATATAGCTAGAAATCTAATGTACATACTCACCAACACTGAAAAATGAGACCTAAGCTTCACCCACAGAACTTTGTCATGCGATTGTCAAGATGGCAACAAGGGGGTTGGGGTATGTTTGGGGGATGATGAAGTATGGAAACAGTGATGATAAGGGTTCAAACTGGTAGTGAGATTGGTGTTGAAATTTTGTATGTCTAAAACTCAACTATCCAAAAGATTGAAAATTAAAGTTTAACTAAATTAAAAGCACTTTTAAAAGCCTCTTAGAATACACCTTCTAATTATCTCAGGATCTGAAAAGTGCCATTATGGAGAATATTCTCTTCCTTCCCATATCCCACATCCATTTCAGCAGCAAGCACCCTTCTCTGTTCCTCACAGAAATCATAACACTTTGGGGTTTGGGGAACACTACCTGATCTCAGAAAGTTCATCCCCACCACTTGACTCCTTGAAAATATTCTTTGAGTTTAATTACTGTAGTCTGGGTCCCATGCTTTCTACTTTATGTATTTTTTACACTTGTCAACAACTGATTAAGAGAAGTATAAAAATTAAGAATTCCAATTAATTGTAGTTACTTTGCAGTTTTGCTTCAAACACATATTTGGCTTTGTCTTGTAACCCAGGAAATACATTTCTTTTTTATACTTTGCAAAAAAAAGCCAAGTTTAACTGTATGTATCATTTAAATCTGACCTTAATTTACTGGCTACTAAAATCTAGATTAATATCCTAAACTATGCTTATTTTCTATGTGATAGCACTGACTGGAAAGCCAATCAAAGTATCGCAAGTTTTACATGCATTATCTCAATTCTTATAAGAAGACCCTTGTTGGGAATGGAGAGATAGATAGCCTGGAGGTAAGGCGTTTACCTTACATGCAAGGTCAGTGGTTCAAATCCTGGCATCTCATATGGTCCCCTGAGCCTGCCAGGAGCGATTTCTGAGCATAGAGCCAGGAGTAACCCCTGAGCGCTGCCCCTGGTGTGACCCAAAAACCAAAAACCAAAAAAAAAAAAAGAGTATAATCTAGGAACACAAAAACACAACACAAAAATGCAATCTGCATGCCTCTGTTCATTGCAGCACTATTTACAATAGTGTAAACCGGGAAACAATTCAAATGCTGAAAAAGAGATGAGTGGATACACGATGGGATACTGAAATTTGCTTATACATGGATGGATATAGAGTGTATTATAAAGAGTAAAACGAATAAGAGGGAGAGGAATAGACATAGAGTGATCTCACTCATTTATGGAATGTAAGAAAAATAAAAGTTGGGGCCGGGCGGTGGTGCTAGAGCTAAGGTGCCTGCCTTGCCTTAGACGGACCGTGGTTCGATCCCCCGGTATCCCATATAGTCCCCCAAGTCAGGAGCGACTTCTGAGCGCATAGCCAGGGGTAACCCCTGAGCATCACCGGGTGTGGCCCAAAAACCAAAAAAAAAAAAAAAAA
>PVKC010039606.1:0-12508 GCA_004027635.1 Crocidura indochinensis | reverse complement strand
TCCAGCTCACCCCAGGAAGCTCACCACAAAAAGTGGTGAGCTTAGTTAGAGAAATAACTACATTTTGAACTGTCCTAAAAATGAGAACCTATGAGGGAAATGGAGAGCCTGTCCAGAGTACAGGCGGGGGGTGGTTGGGGAGGAGGGAGATTTGGGACAATGGTGATGGGAACGTTGCACTGGTGATGGGTGGTGTTCTTTACATGACTGAAACCCAAACACAATTATGTATGCAATCAAGGTGTTAAAATAAAAAAAATAAAAAAAGAAATCAAATTAATCAATTAATGTTTTTTAGAGTATTTTCAGAGAAACCTTGTGATTTCTGAAATGTTAAATATTTTTCAAATAATAATATAAAATATTTATATTGTTGAGTTACTTAAAGATGGAAAGCAATAAAGAGTGCAAAAAATATGAACATGATAGGTAACACAGGAAGAAATGAAAAGAAAAGCTTTTTTTTTTAATTTTGGGTCACACCCGGCAGTGCTCAGGGGTTACTCCTGGCTCCATGCTCAGAAATTCCTCCTGGCAGACACGGGGGCCCATATGGGGCACTGGGATTCGAACCGATGATCTTTTGCATGAAAGGCAAACACCTTACCTCCATGCTATCTCCCGGGCCCAAAAGAAAAGCTTTTTGTGGTTTGGGTAGGAGGGCAATGCCTAGGGACATTGGTGGTGGGAAATGTGCACTATTGAAGGGGTGGGTGTTGGAACACTGTATTACTGAAATTCAATCATAAAATCTTTTGAAACTATGTATCTCATGGTGATAAAATTATTTTAAAAAAAAAGAAAGCTAACATTGTATCAGGGGAATTCCCATCACCAAAGTTGTCCTCCCTCCACCCCCCGCCCCGTTCCCATCTTGCATCCCATATACCCCATTCTCACCCAGGGCTGCTAGATTAAGTGGTCCCCTCTGTGTCTAACTACTTAGTGATCACACCTAAAATATTACTGTGAAAGATATGTAAGCCACTTTGGTCAAAATAAAAATTACATATATAGGAAAGCTATTCCAAACATCTCTTACATAAGATCATGCACTCACATACATCTAGCTCTCCTGAAGAAGAATCAGAACATAGTCTGTAGCATATCAGGTTAAGGTGCATGCTCAAAAATCCTTTTGCATCTCACAAATAAGTTTTCATATTTAATCACAACCTGTTGCTGGAGTTATGATTCTAAGACACAATTCATAGCTATAATGATCTATGTTCTAGCTAGTGCAATACTTTTTCTCTACCTGTATTTCCCTCTTTGAACCTTTGAACCTTTTCTGGAACTTTCTGTAAAAAACTTATTTGTGGTCCTTCTCATTTGCTTTGGGTAGTGGTCATTCACATTTGGATTCTGGTCCATTTGCCATCTGGGACTATTCTTTAACACAGTATGATAATACACTGACCTTTAGTTTTTAATGATATGGGAATTGACAAAAGTATGTCATTTGACTCTACTTCTATCCGATTAATACATTCCATTCTGCAATATTGGTATTGGATACATAAATAGTAACAAAACATTTTTGGACTATGAAATTAACTAAGTGCTAATGCCGAGATATGCTTTTTAAATGCTGCTTCAATGTTTGGAATTATAGGGCCATTCAGAATCTAGGTTTGATTTAGTTTTCATAACAAAAGTAATTACCTTTATTTAACAAGGAATATTTAGTTATTTACTATTTAAAATTAATTATTTAATATTTACCATTTAACAAATTAATGTAATAGACTATATGAAGAGACAAACCATAGAGTTTCTTAATTTAACAACAGTCTTCAAGAAACAGAAAGATAGATAGATGATGATGACATTTCAATAAAAATGAAACATCCATTTGTATTTGGAAATAGATATAAAATTCCTGGGATTGCTTTCCATTTTAAATGAGAGCTAATAAGAACTGATGAGTGAGACAGTTTCTAGAATTAAGTAGGACAACCATCCAATCATACAGGCTGACACAAATCACTTGAATTTACTTTTCAGGCTCAAAATATGGGTTTCAAAACCCATCAAAATATATTTTAGAGATGCCTTGACAAAATGTCATCATGTAAGATATAAACAGTTTCAAAACTCTTTCAATATATATTTGATTTTTTCAAAATATTGCATCCTAGAGGTTTCTTTTACTTTATAGCTATGTTAATAGGTATATATAATATGTATTCATGATAGTACTTGAAAAACATATATGTAAAATCTACGTTCACTCTCTCCGTTTTTGAAAGAATGTACATTCATGAAATTGTATTTTAAATGCTTTGCTTCGTAATATTTTAATGAAGGCTGTGGAATGCTCTCTTCTTGAGGAAGGAGAAAATAAGAGAGTATTGGTTATATCTTAACATTGCTGCTCTGATATATAATATATTAGATATATATGATACACACATCTATCTATCTATCTATCTATCTATCTATCTACTATCTATCTATCTATCTATACTTATCCTTCCTTGGAGTTTGAGCATGGTAGTATTCTTGACTGGTCTCATATATTACCATTGTTAAAGTTAAATGCTGACCTTCTAAAGATCAAAATTCATACTCAAGAGCATAGAAATTACTACCCAAATATACCTGGACTGTTTTATAGCAACCTGACCACCTGTCTCACCCTGACATAGCTGGTCAGTCTAATACCACTGATAAGAGATGGAGATGGACTACCAGGAGGTGATGTAAGTTTGGAGCATCATCCAAGAAGGGTGTAAATATTACCTTTTCATGGGGACCCAAGAGTCAGTTAGTAACTTGCTCAATGTTTTTCTACATACAAAGGTAATGGGGATCTAGTGACTCAACCTATGACTTTTTGACATTACACATGCTAATAGCAGACGTTTTCTGGTAGATGCTTAAAAACATGGTCTCCAAATGAAAATTACAAAGCTCTGATTGATAGTCAATTCTCTCACTGTAGTAATTTCTCATTACCAAAACAATGCCACTACACATTAGAATGGGGAAATACTGTATATGCAGGCAAGTTCTTATCTACTAGAGATAGGAACACAAATTTTGTAGTGAAATTGGGTATTATACCCTGAACATTGGCATAATGACTTGGCTCAGGCCTCAGAAGAATGGGCATTGCCCATACATCCCTGAACCATGGATACCATCTGCGGAAACAACCACAATAGTCTATAACATCACCAGGAAGCAAACTTCTACCAGAAAAGACCCTACCGCTGCCCTGGCATTGACTTACTCCAAAGAGTGTTCTCTTAACACACAGACAATTTAGCAATAGCCTGCTTGCAGGGCAAGAAGGCTCTCTGCATCTAATGGTGAGGTGAAACTGGAGGACGTTCCACATCATCCTGACTTTGATGAAGGAAATTCACAGAAACCAGAATCTTTAACTGCAGAAGCCTGGCGCCAACAACAGCTAACGTGCGAAGACGTTTCATTGGGACCAAAGAGAATGACTCAGGGGTTGGACAACCTAGTATGCCTGGAGCCCAGAGTAAGTCTTATGCTGGAAAACTTCAGGGGTAAGTTCTTGTATTTAGGCCAAAGCTTTATTCCATTTTCCCCATATTTTTCTGGGCCAATGCAAACAACAATTACTGTTATTGCTGTGTTTTTTTCTTGACTCTTATCCTTTGAAAAAAAGGGGAAAGAAGCTAATCTTAATGTGTTTTTACCATGAAGATATATTAAATGCAAATAACTACCAATACATAGAAAATAGTAAAATTCTTAGGAAGTGCTATGTTTGAGTTTTGCAAGATGATATAATTTTACTTTTTAATGAAGGCTATATTTAACCACCGGTTTGACAATTTTCTGAAAATTATACTATCAGTGCTCATGAACTGGTACATACTGACCAACATACTGTTGCCTTATGTTTGCACAAGGACTATGACAAAAATTAATTATGTATTAGTTGTTACCTATTTCTAAGGCAACAGGAATACTTAGGTGGAAGGGATGAGCTTCTCAAAATGTTACAAAAAGGAAATATTTGGTCACTGAGCCACACTTTTGTTTTGGTAAGGGACAGGCTGTGTTATCATCTGGCAATGCTCAAGGTCTATTTGATTCTTCACATAGGAATGACCTTGGAAGTACTCTAGGGATCATATGTGATGCTATGGCTTTAAAGTTGAGTTGTCTACAATAAGATAAAAATGAAATTTACTTACCTACTTATTATCTCTACAACCCTGATCCATATTTTGTAGTCAGTACTGAAAAGGGAACCAAACGGAACTGGAAGCATGTCCTAAATTAGGAAGGGTGTTTAAAGAATGAAGTAACAAGCAAGAAGGTGTTTTGCTGTTGGGCAGATTCCCAGAAGATTTTTTTTCTCATTGCTGATCAGCAATGTACTTTTCCTAGACAACTCACACACACAATTTTATTTTAGTGTTACAAATCACTATGGTCTATTAAAACTCATATCCAACTTCTCTATATGACTTAAAATTTGTAAAATGTAAGATAATTTTAGCTTTAATACTGAATCACACCCAACACTTATCTCTAGCATACAACTCTTTCTGACACAAGTTCTGAATTTTTAACCACCTATAAGAACTGGATGATGTTACTGTCCAATTTGCCCACAGCCACCTCACCATATGGTCCCCAAACAAGCTTAGATTTACTGAACTTTTACTAAATCCATCATTGAAAGGAATTCTCAAGAGATTGTTTACAAAGAACTTTCCATTTCTTTATTTTTCCCAGCATTCTTAAAGACAAAATTGATGTGTTGTATTGTTTAAGTTGAATTGTATGTTTTGATTTGATTTACTTATATACTCTTACCTCTGTAGCATGATTTAGAAACTCTAAAATAAAAAAGAAATAGAAAATATAGCATTGATAAGAATATGCAGAAAAGGGAAATGTAAATTTGTGGAGCAGTCTATGGAAAATTATATGCAGCTTGCTTACAAAAGTAGAAGCTAAAATCCCACAAAATTCACTACTAGGTATTTATCCAAAGAATAAAAAACACCAACTTAAACCCGATATGTATAGCAACATTATTCTCAATAATAAAGACATGAAAATAACTTAAGTCTTATTGGCAGATTATTGGATAAAGAAGCAATATGGTATATAAACTCAATGGAATAACATTTTGCCATTAAAATAAAAATGGAAGCATGCCTTTTGTAATTATCATTCCATGATACATGAATGGAACTTGAGGTGATTATACTAAGTGAGATAATTCACTAAGTGAAAGATAAATACTAGATGGAATCTATTGTATGTGAAATATAAATAACTAAATCTAAAGAACTAATAACTAACAACAAAATAACTCTTGGATAAAAAGTATGGTGGCTGATGAAAGGGAGAGGAAAAAGAATGGGATTTGGAGGAAAGGGCATCAGGGACATTCTATTACAAAATGGCATTAGATATTTGGTGATAGAGGCTATGGAGCTTACATGTGCATATATATGAAGCTATACTAATGGTATTTATTTAGCAATGTAAAACAATGCTAGACAAACATTTTTAGTTTAATTAAAATTTTAAAACTCAATTGAAATTATTTTAGTTACATGTTAAACCAAGCAACTATCAAGTATAATCAAATCAGGCAAGCCTACCTATGAAAAATTATATTAGAGTAAAAAAATGAATGTGTGGTCATATATAAAATTTTAAAGTGTGACACTAAAGTGTGTCCACCATGGAATTTTTCCTATAGATATTTAACTGTTAGGTAACAGTATTTATAACTAGGACGAAGATTTGGAACTCAAACAATAGCACTTCCTGGTGCTGGTTAATGAGAAGCTTGATTAAACTTTTGCTCAAAGCGTTTTGAGATGGTATAAAAATTAAGAACTGTCAAGTTTTCACTCAGATGACTTTTATTTTACAAACAGTACTACATAGAAGAGAATCATAGTTTGGGGATTAAGCATGATTTAATTCCTGGATCTACTCCCTTTTGCTAGCTTTCTTTGTTATTATTGTTGGGCCACAAGAGGGAGCAAACTAAAACTTGTCCTGGTTCTGTGCTTGGGTGTTACTCCCTGCAGTACTTGGTGGACCAAAGCAGTACCAGGAATTGAACCAACCCAGGCCTCACATACGCAAGGCAAGTAATCTACCATAGAGCACATTCCTGGCCCTTCCTAATTGAGTGTTCTGAGTAAAGTTACCTAGCTTCTCTGAATATGAGGGGTTTTTGGGGGAGGAGCACAAAGAAAGACGCTCAGGACTTACTACTAGCTCTGCACTCAGGGATCACTCCTGGAGGGGCTGGGGACTATGTGGGGTGCTGAGAATCAAACCCAGATTGGCTGTATGCAGAGCAACTGGAGCAACTGCCTGTGTACTGTACAATTATTCTGGCCCCAATCTGAATTGCTTTATGAATGAAAATTTCTTAAAGAAAGTTTCTTTATGAATTATCTCTTTATTGAAGTAAATATCATCTATCTCATATAATGCATAATTCATTATTATTCATAAGTGTAATAATAAAAATTCTATTGATGTGAATCATACTGGGCTGATGTTGCTCAGGGATCACTTGTGTACATGCTAGTAACTAATCTGGTGAACTGAATCATTAACCTTACCTCCATACTGGAATAAGAAATACAATTTGAATGGAAGTAGAGGATGCCAAGTGAAATAAATCAGAGGGAGACGTATGAATGGTGGATAAGCTCTCCCATAAGCAGTATATAAAGAAACAAAGGGGGCTGGAGCGATAGCATGGAGGTAAGGCTTTTGCCTTTCATGCAGAAGGTCATCAGTTCGAATCCTGACATCTTATATGGTCCCCCGTGCCTGCCAGGAGCAGTTTCTGAGCATGGATCCAGGAGTAACCCCTGAGCACTGCTGGGTGTGACCCCCAACCCCCCAAAAAAAGTGGGTATAAAAAAAACAAAGAAAAACAACGGACAAGGAAAAATAAACCCTTAAGCACTGGCAACAGATAATCTGCAGGGTAAGGAGATGGTAGATGGAAGGGAGGGAGGGAGGGATGAAGAAGACTAACAGTGACAAGCGTAAGGTCTTCAGTATTTTGATGGTGGAGAAAGTACAATAATTTTGGATGAGAAAAGAAAGAGGGCTGGAGAGAAATACTTGAATAATGTGCTTGCTATGCACATGGCCTACCTGCGATCAATTAGGTAATGATATAATTATAGTAGGTTTTACAAAGGGGATAGAAAGATCAAATTTTCCTCTACAGTGTTAATTGTAGCTCTCCAAGGAATGGTATGCAATACATCAGCTGGTCTTTGGTAAGGATGTCAAAAATATAGAATAGGGAATGGTTTGTCTCTTCAGCAAGTGATAATGAGTAACTAAATAGTTGCATGCTACAGATGAGGAGGTGAGCGAAAGAAAAAGGGATAAAGATCAGGAACCATTAACATGTTAATGATGTAGATGTAGCTATATTTCTAAAACACATAATCAACAACATTAAAAGTAGGAGACCAAAGTACAATAACTAAACTTAAAAATATGCCTGCCAAGGAGGCAGGATGACAGATGGGAGGAAACCTGGGAAAACTGGTGGAGGAAAATTGACACTGGCGGTGGTATTAATGTTGGAATATTGTATGTCTTAGACTCTACTATTATTGTAGAAGTGGCTTGATAAAAAATTAATTGGGCCATTATATTACACCCCAAACAACAAACAATGGGAAACACTTAAGTACTTAAACACATAATATCTGAAATATAAAACTGTTGGTGGAAAGGCAAAATGATGCAGCTAATACAGGAAACAGTAATCTCACTATGGGGCACTTATCCAAAAGACTGGAAATAATATAAAAGAAGCATTCCTATATTCTTTAAAGCACTATTCACAACAGACAAAATGTAGAGACAACCTAAGTGAACATAGGTGAACAAATCTGAGAAAAGTTACATACTAACAGGAGAATACTACTTAGTTTTAGAAAAGATATCATGCAGTATTGATAAATAATGAAGAAATTTTGCTAAGTGAAATCATGTAAACACTGAACAATGCATAATTCTACATATATGAGACATTAATATAGTTAAATTCAAGTTTGATTTAGACAAGATTTAGAGTAAAATCTAGAGATTAGCTGTAGAACATGGGGTCTATAGTCAACAGCAATATATTGTACACTCCAAGAAAGTAGACTTCTTGTTGTGTTCTTCTCACCATAAAATTATATTTAAATATTTGCTATGCATGCAAATATGCATGCAAATCTCAAAATACCAGCTAATGTCAGTTGATTCCTTGCTGTGCAGCATAGAATCTTGAGATTTTTTTCTAGTTCTTCTTCAGACTGATTTTGAAAGAATTGTCACTTTTATTATATTGATCTTTTGTCCATTTCTTCCACTCTCAGTTTATGCTAATTTGTGGTATTTCGTAAATTCCAAAAAGGACTTGCATTTACATTACATAATTTATTCCTGGGCATCTTTCAGTGTTTTGTTGTCACTGATCAAAACATCAAGGGCTGGGAAGATAGCTCAACGGGCTGAAGCACATGTTTTCCTGGGTTTTATTCATGCCCTACATTGTGTGGTCCCCCAAGCACCTTGCAGAGGAAGTGATCACTGTTTATTGACTGGTGTGCCCCCCCCCCATTTTAAAGATGTTCTAACTGGATACTGTTGATATATAAGTGATATGCTGATTTTAATGATCATGTAACAACTGCCTTGCTAAGTTCTCTTACTTATTCTAATGAAGGCCTATTGCTTTTATTTTCCATTTTTAAGATACACATTCTCTAAGAATTATTTTTTGTTATTTTTCGGTCACACTCAGTGATGCTCAGGGGTTACTCCTGGCTATGTGCTCAGAAATCACTCCTGGCTTACGGCATCATATGGGATGCTGGGGGATTGAACCGCTATCAGTTCTAGGCTAGAATGGGCAAGGCAGACACCTTACTGCTTGCACCACTACTCTGGCCCCATTCTCTAAGAATCTTACCTTGAGTGTAGATTGACTTATATAAGTGTGTTTATTGGTTTCTATTTAGATATTCAAATAACTTCTATCATATTATTTGTTTAAGGGATAGATTTCATAAATACACTTTTTCTGATGTTCTATCAATCTAAATCCCTGAGTATATTCTCACTACATTTAAAGAAAAAAATTGGATTTTATTTACTATTATTTTATTGAAAACTCCTTTTTGCAATGTATACACCTAAATTTATTTCTTGTTGTTTTGTTTTTATTGTTATTGATATGAAGTTTGCACTAACTTTATAAACTGAGTGACATTTTTCTCTCTTACTGGTTATTTGAAACTGTATATACATATTACATATAATAAAAATAATCTATAAAGTGTTATATACATGCATATTTTTAAAAAGATTTTTACAGACTAGTCCACAGAGAAGAATTCAATTACTACCCACATGTAACTACAAAGAGTCTGATCATATAGTCTAGGTGTATGCCCAAAAAGAAGAGAACAAAGATAATGATTAGCACTAGCAGTTTGCTACTAAACTAATTGTCCTAAGTTATTTTCAGTGAACCTAAAACCTTATATTTGTTGTCATATATTTATTAATATAAGTATTTAAGGATTTTCTCAATAGTATATCTTGGTTATAACTGTTTAATGATAAATAATTTTTCCTTATTGCTTGATTTATCAGTCTGAGGCTTTTTTGTTAATTTCCTTTGTAAAGCTAGGTTTTCATTGAGTTTAATCACTCTATTTCTATATATTTCTCTATTTCCCAAATTACTATGCTTTTGTTTTGTTTTGGGGTCACACCCTGCGACACTCAACGGTTTCTCTGCACTCTGTGCTCAGAAATTGCTCCTAGAAGGCACAGGGGACCATCTGGGATGCCAGGATTTGAACCACCATCCTACTGCGTGCAAGGCAAATGCCCTACCTCCATGCTATCTCTACGGCTCAAATTAGTATACTTTTTGTTTTGAGTTCCCTTTTATTTTTTTGCATTTGTTGTTAACTTTACAATTTTTAGAGCTCTTGCATTGGTTTTTAATGTTTGCTACTTCAAAAAATGTTTTCCATAAATCCAACCATGCTCTTTCCTCATATATACTATCAGTAAACTCCCAACCTTCTATAACAGGGATCTACCTATCTGTACCTAAAACGTGGCTGATTTACTAAGGAATAATTTGGAGTAATTTTAGAGACCTCTTGTTCCCAGACAAACTTACAACACTTTTTCTCCAAGAATTTCTCAGTATTGTTTAAACAACAAAATTAAACCAGAAATTAAAATAACCAAAACCACACAATCTTTATTACATTCTACAGCTCATTTTTCTATCCTTAACAGAATCATTACCCAAGACACTCAGTTCCAAGTTATCATTTCATCGTGTTCTACATTAACATGAAACAATTGTACACCTGCATCTCAAGTATACTTCAATTCTTTTGTCTCCAAGTAGGCTGTGCATTGAGTGTCTCCACATCCACAGATATTTAGAAGTTTAATTTTTTTCCCCAAAATACAAGGGACAGAATAACTACATTCAAGAGCAGCTTTGGTGTTGAAAAATATATAATGCATTTATGAAAATATTTATATGAATTATTTAGAATAGGTATGGAAATCAAAAGGTGTAAAATACAAGTAAAATTAGTCTTGAATGCACTCATTGAGGAGGAAAACAGAATACAAGTCTGCACATCGACTAAGAGTATTGATTAAGGATTCTTAGTGTGTAGTCAGATACTTCGTTAAATCCTTGGTAATAGAAGTTGTGGCATGAAATTGAGTCCACTGCTGATATATTCAGGGTCCCCAAATATCTCCCAAATTGAGAGACCAACTCCCATTCTCGGGGAGACCTTGGCAATAATGGTTCACAATAAATGATCCAAACAAAGAGGTTTTGGGGGACAAAAGGTTTGGCCAAAAGAGCCTAATCCTCCAAGCTTCAGTCTCTCTCCTCTTCTCTCTCCTTCTGTCTCTCTCTTTCTCTGTCTTTCTCTCTGTCTCTGTGTGTCTCTTTCTGTGCTGTCTCTTTCTTCTGTCCTTTTCTCTCTCTCCTGTCTCTCCTTTTCTGTCTCTCTGTGTGTCTCTCTCTGTGCTGTCTCTTTCTTTTGTCCTCCTCTTCTCTCTCTCCTGTCTCTCCTCTCTATCTCTCTCCTCTCTCTCCATCTTCCCACAACCCCCTCTGTCCAACTGCCTCTGCCTAACCATCTCCTTTGGCCTCCTCTCCAAGCTCTTTTATTTCCTAATCAATCCCCCCCACCTGGAAAGTTCGGGTGGGACAACAAAGAACAAATACAATAAATACAAAATAAATACAATACATAAAATAATGCAAAATACTCTACAGAAGTCATTTGTCTTTGTCCATGGTGCTCTTGGCTATCAGATTCTTTTATAAAAATTCTTATAAATATTTAAATAATAATTATGAGTATAATCTGAATGTAATTTGTGGTTAGTTAAAATATGAAAACTGGAGGGTCCCAAAATATAGTTCAGTGGGTAGGGCACTTGCCTTGCAGAAGGCCAAACTGGGTTCAATCCCGGCCCAGCAGGAGTGATTCCTGAGTGCAGAGCCAGTAGTAACCCTTGAAAGTCAGTGTGGTTCATAAAACAAAAAAGAAAAGAAAAGGAAAAGTGGTTCTCCTCCTGTAAGTTTATTTAAATGAATAATCATAAGAGAATTTTTTTCTTTTGTGACTTTAATAATTTTGGGAAAGTTTGCTCTAGTTTGGGACTTGGCAAATGTCCCAAATCTCATGTGTCTCCTATTTTTTTGTAAGTAAAGTTTCATTGCAGTGCAGCCATGTCCATACACAATGATTATAACTACTTTGATCTATAACTATAGGCATGAATAGTGGCAGAGGCTGTGAGGCCCATAAATACTGAAACATTTACTTCTTAGTCCTCGATGGAGAAGTTTTCCTGACTTTGGCTCAAACAAATGTATTCTGTAGCTGACTTCAGGGTCTTGGCAAATTTTTATTTTTGCTTAGAGTTAGAGTTAATGAAAGCAATTGTCATTTAAAGACAATTGAAGAGTGACACTTTCTGTGCTAATTTTGAGACTTAAAGGCACTGTTGTAAAACTTAAAGAGACCCCCCCAAAGCCAAAAAGAGACCCCCAAAAAAGCAAAAAGAAACTTAGAAAAGTTTTGTTTCCAGGATTGGAGATGGTGGATTTTCTTCTGTGTTACTGGGAAATGGGCTGCAACAAGGGGGAAAAAGTCATTCTGGTAGCAGTTCCTGTCACGTTCTGAGTTCATTTCCTCCAACAGGGCCTTTCTGGCCTTAATGTATCTTTGGAGGCCCTTCATTCAGCTAGGTTGCCCTTTGGAAAGGGCAGGGAAGGTGCCCATTGTCACAGTCCTCAGCATCTGTCAAAGACAGCTGGTTTTGAGTTAGGGACTGACTTATAACAACCCAATGGCACAGATGGTGCAACTTGGTGGTAGAAAAAGGACAGAAAAGAAAGACCAGGGTCAGTTAAAATGTGGCCTTATTGGGGGGCCGGAGAGATAGCATT